>BGPR01044790.1:0-12511 GCA_013235015.1 Araneus ventricosus | reverse complement strand
TTCTAAACCAGGGATGGGCAAACTTTTTCAGTCGCGGGCAAAAAATCGAAAAAAAAAAAGTTTGGCGGGCCAAGATAAATTTTTCTAAAATTTTAAAAACAATATACAAGTATTACAATTTAAATATGTTAATGAGATGAATGAAATTGCGATTTCATTTTTAAAAGTTCCTTATATTGAGGTTCGAAGTGAGATGTACTGATTCCAAGTAACGAAGCTAAATGCTCATCTGTCAGTCTACTTCTGAAATAATTCTTTCTAAGGTTCATAGTTGAAAACACTTGTTCACATACATAAGATGAAGCAAATATAGCACTGATTTTCTGGGCGTGAGATATTAAATTTGGGAAACTTACTTTCGATAATGATTTGTAAAACTCTAACTTTGGCATATTTAGAAACGACTACTTGAAATGATTGTTAGATTGCAACTCAATTAATTCAAGCTGCAAATCTGACCTCACTGCTTCACAATTTACGTTGAAAGGCATGGTAAAAATATCCAATTCTGTTTGAATGGCACTGAAATCTTGAAATCTGCGTTCGAACTCAAAATGCAGTTTTTTCAAGCCATCTTCATAATTCTTAAGCTTCTCTTCATTGAGGGTATTGAATTTAACCTCGAGAAATGAGACAAGTCGTTCTTAGCTAGCTGCCCAGCAAACAGATGAAGTTTTAGTTTAAAAGCTTTGTGATGGGCCCAGATATCGTCGATAAATTGATTTTTCCCTTGCATCTTGACATTCAAGTTGTTCATATGACAAAGAAGATCTGTGAAAAATGCAAAGTCCGAAAGTCATTCTGTATCTTCTAACATTTCGCACTCCGCAGAACACTGTTTCTCATGGAAGAACGACACAATGTCGTCTTTCAGCTGCCAAACTCGCTCGAAAACACATCCTGCACTAAGCCACCTTACTTCCGTGTAATACAGTACATCAGAGTATTCAGATAGCACGGACTGAAGAAAATCTCGAAATTTCCTGTGAGTAAGCCCACGAGATCGAATAGTATTTACAAGCTTCACGACTGCATCAATCACGGGTTTCATATTCAATGCAGATTTACACAGAGCATCTTGATGTATAACGCAATGTAGAAAAACAACATTGTTCCCAGGATAGTTTTGATTAAAGAGTCCAAGAAATCCAGATTTTTTTTCCTGTCATATTTGGTGCTCCATCGGTCGTAATATTACATATATTTGTTATAGGCACTTTCAAAGTTAAAAGCCCTTCCTGAAATTCACGAAAAATATCACATCCCTTTGCAGTTCCCTTTAAAGAACGCATGCACGCCAGTTCCTCGCTAATTTCAAAGTTCTCATCAACACCTCTTATAAATAATACTAATTGAGCAGTATCATTTATATCAGTGCTTTCATCCATAGCTATGGAGCAAAATTTTAACTGGCCAATCTTTGACTCTAATTGTGATGTCAAATCTTTATCGATGGCTTCGATTCTAGAAGTCACCGTTTTTCGAGATAAGCTTACAGTCTAAAAATTATTTTTCTTGTCTGGACATAAAACATCCCAAACTTGGAGCATGCATTGTTTAACGAACTCCCCATCACTGAGAGCTTTATTATTTTTAGCAATATTGTATGCTACAATGTAACTTGCATGTGTAGCTGCTTCTTGGATAGTGTTTACCTTCTTGAAAAAATTTTGTCGGCCTGATAATTTTTTACAAAGACTTTCTACATTTTATTTTCTTTCATATTCGGACATTGCTTCGTAATTGGAATTCTTATGCTTAGATGTGAAATGACGGGAAATGTTATATTCTTTGAAGACTGCTACAGCTTCATTGCAGATGAGACACACTGGTTTATCTTTAACAACTGTAAAAAATATTTCCAGGTCCATTCATCATTAAAAGCACGGCACTCTGAATCAACTTTACGTTTTTCAGTAGCCATTTTGGGGTTGAAATATTTTACGAATAACCCAAACAAGCACTAGCTACGCTATACTTTTAATACTTACACCACTATTCACAATGATGCTATATACGCAATCAATAATATTAAAACTCGCGCCAAAAGAAAAACCCGCTGGCTGGAGCTTAAAATGCGCAGTCTGCCACATGTGAGGTCTAACTCACCTATATTGGATTCCCATATGTCTGCTCCCCAAGAAAGAGATAACGCTTGTTGGCGCCAGTCCACAGCTATAACTAACAAAGAACTTCCGCTTTTAACACTTTACCGATTGAAAGCTGTCTGTTTATTGATAGCTTCTACAGAATATGCACTGCGAGTAATGTACAGAAACACATCGTTGCGATGTGGTTGAATGCGAAGAACAGAATGATTTTCATCAGAAATGAAACCGGAAAGACAGACGCACTGGCGCCAACACTGTCTGTGCTTGCTATTTCCGTCGATTTATGCTTTGTAGAACAAAAATAGAGAAAGTAAAAAGATCATCAATCCTTTGAAAAAAAGGAAGAAAAAAATATTTAAACAAAGTAGAAAAGGAGATGGATATATAATATATAAATCATATTTTCTTTTAATTTCCGTCGGACCGGCAAATTAAAATTCTATCCGCGGGCCGGATAAAACCTTCCGGCGGGCCGGAGTTGGCCCGCGGGCCGTAGTTTGCCCATGTCTGTTCTAAACGGTAAAATTTTGGAATTAGCGGTCCTATCTCGGTATAAAGGCAAAAGATACGAGGAAAAAGTCAATAAGAAAGTTGTAGATCACTCTCGATTTAGTACGAAAAGATACCTTGCGCACATTAATACTTAAAACAGAATGCAAAAAACGAACATTTGTTTGGTCACGATTTCGAGCATTGTCATTTAATAAAGAGTGGAAGAAAGAAACTGAGACAGGTCCCCGTCTTCTGGGTCATTTTTTAATATTGCTCAAAATGCTCTCCGTTAGTCACTATGCACATTTGGATTCTGAACTGGATTTCTCGCTGCACATTGTGCAACATGGCAGGTGTTAAGGAGGCACAAGCATTAGTATTGCGTCGTCGAAGATCCTGTAATATTGGCGGAGGGGTTGCACATACCTGCCCTTTTTTGTGTCCCCATAAGAAGAAGTCCAATGGGGTCAAGTCAGGTGAGCGCCGGGGTCACTCTACGAAACCACCATACCCGATGACTTGATTCTGGAATGTCTCCATTAGGTGCTGCTTAACGTTTGAAATCTTCTGCGGAATTGTGCCGTCATGTTGGAACCATACATTTCAGAGATGGTGCAACAGTTGATTCTCAACAACGTCGGTTATTACATCCTGCAGAAGCTCCAAGTACCGTTGTCCTGTTAACGTTCCCTCGTAAAATACTGGTCCAATGAGCCTGTCATTAAAAATTCCTCAACAAAAATAAATCGGCCAGCGTGGTTGATGTCGAACTTCGACAGCATATGTCGGATTTTCGAGCGACCAGGTATGAACGTTCTGTCTATTAAACATTCCGTTACGCGAAAATCATGCCTCGTCCGTCCATATAATGTCTGCCAGGAATGTTGGGTGGTCCTCTAAGTTATTAATCACAGAGTTGCACCTCATGTAACGTTTCTCAGCATTTTTTGGCAGCAATCCCTGCACACATGTGGATTTTGTATGGATGAGCACCTGATTCATTCGCGATTGTCCAAACGCGGCTTTTTGAGAGACCACAATCTTCACTGATCGTTTTTGTGCTGCTCTGAGGATTAGCGAGAGCGTATGCTAGCACATCTTCAGGTTGCGCTTTTCGTCCTACAATGCGAGGTCGGCTGGTCACGCAGCCCGTCTTCCTTAAACATTTTGCAACTTTTACGTTGGTCTGCCGTGTAGGATGCGGGCTTTCAGGAAAACGTTCACGATGCAGCCTTGCAGCTGATTTTGCCTTACGCACACATTCACCATAAGTTAACAACAATTCGCAATACTCTTTAATACCAAATTTTGCCATAACCCTCAGCTTTAACGCACAACCCAGCAGAAACATCCTTTTTATAGTGGTAATCTCTGGTGAACAGGTATGACGTTCCATCCTCATTTGCGTAGTACATGAAATCCAAGCGATTTTTATACCAGACATGGCTGAGTTCAGCTGCGCGTTTGGAGAAACGATTTTACAAGATCAACAGAAAGTTTTCATGGTTTGTAGAGCCATTCAGTAAAACACCCAACCGGTGAGGACAGAACCATGGTCCTCATGAATGCAAATCGCGTGCGTTTCCCCTGCGCCACAATACAGGCTGGTATTTAGTCCGTAAGGTGGTCTTTTCACGCTTCACTCGCGTTTCACGACGCCATAGTGTTGAAAATCACAATGAAACAGATGTTAAATTTTTACATTCTGTTTTGAGTATTAATGTGCGCAAGGTATCTTTTCGTACTAAATCGAGAGTGCACTACAACTTCCTAATTGACTTTTTTCTCGTATCTTTCACCGTTTACGAGATAGGACCGCTAATTCCGAAATTAGCCGATAGATGGCATTGTAAGTTCTAAGTAATAAGATGGCAGTCTAATCGAGTGGCGCGTAGCCTTTTCACCATACCTAGACACAAACTTTATGACCTAAGCTGTTACCGTTTAGAAATTAAAGGGAGTGTAACGATATAAGTGGGAACTACAGAGAAGTAGAGTGCTCTTTCTATGTGGTAGAACCATGTATAATGATCACTTAGTGGATTGATTTAATTAAGTGTTGGTTCAATACTATCTACGTCATCTGGTAATGAATCAGAAAAAAAAATATTTTATGATTCTATTATTTTTATAACAATGATTAAAAAATGCGACAACTTCGAGAAATGTTATTGGGCAAAAATGGTTTCTACATAATCTTAAAATCCCAAAAAATTATATTTTCTATGATACCTATTTAGTTGCGCAATTATCTTTCCTAATTTTAACAACTTTTAAGTTTTTTTCAATATGATTCACACCAATACTTTCAATACTGTATTGAAAGACGAATCAATTTCATTGTTAAAATGAATTGCATTTGTTTAAAAATACAGAGGAAATCACTATTACGGAGTCGAAAGAATCATTTTATTTTGAAACAATGTGAAACAGCGTAATCAGTGTTGTTAATACATTTTTAACAAGAGAACTCTCTTCTAAACTTTTCTGTTTAGCAGTTGGCTTGCTCGAGTTCTGTTTAAACTGCGATTTTCTGGCGAAAGTGAGCTGTTCAGTTACAAATATTGATTAATAGAAAAGTAATATTTGAAGAAAATTTGATCAAACATTGTCTCTAGGGCTGACATGCACCCTTGGATGTGGGGTCTTTGTTTAAGGAAACTTGTGGTAAGTTGTTTCCCTGTTACCTTATGATTTATTCATTGATTATGGAAAAAAGAAAACAGCTGAACAGGACAAAAATTCTGACATGACAGATTCTACCGTAATTTCTAGAAAATATGGTACTTTGTCGGGCATTAATGAAACTAATGCAGTTCTAACTACTGGAGGAGTTTCTCCTCTGTGGAACATAGACCCATTCTTAAAAGACTTCTGAAACGATCAAATTATATATTTCTAAATTTTCTTCATCTTTCTTTAAATCGATAATTTTATACAGACTTTCATTAAAGTTGTATGCCGTCTTTAAAATCACAAATTATCTTCCATCGTGTAAATCATGATACTATTTCGGGTTTAATTTTCCAGTCGTATATTTCAGAAACGGCTTCTGGATTTGGGACTAAATAACGAAACATGAATTAAGATGATTGTTCTGCATTGAACTTTTCTGCGTTGTCCCTTTTAAAGCCCCACTTGAGAATGATTTTCTTAGTCTCCCAATTTGTAAAGTTTCATAAGTTTCATTTGTTTAAAAATGATAAACCGATTGAAAATGGAAAAAAAAAAATGAAAAATGTAGACATTTTTTCTGCAATGAAAATAAAACAAGTAAATTTTGATACGCATTTAAAAGAATAATTACATTGGAGTTTATTTTTGATCGAAGAAGCTTTCTTAATTTTTTTCATTTTTCCATCCATTTATTTATTTAGATTTTAATAATATTTTCAGCAAAATTTTGTTTATTTTGATTTTTTGGTAAAACTTTTTTAACGCTAGAGGTAGTCCTTAAAATTAAAAGAAAATAAATAAAATATAAAAAATAAATAATTAAAACATATTAATTTCAAAGAAATTCAATCGAAAGAAAATCATCTGCTCTACTTGCTTTCTGTTTTATCAAGTGAAAAGTCTTAGAACATATAAGATTTTAGTAGTTAAAAGGGTACTAACTTTTCATTTGATTTTTGCTTTCAGGAAAGTTTAATTAATGAAAAGCAGACAACTTGGGTTAATTAAGTAGGTGGAGATTCCAATTAAAAGTTATAAATTACTTCAAGCAGAAAACAACTTTTTTCATATTCAAAACTGTTTTTTATTGCAACATGATGAGTCTAGTATATAAAACTCATTGAGATTAATCACATATCTCTACTAATAATAAGACCGAATGTGTGTTCAGTCCATTGGCGAGTACAGAACAGACTATGAAACCAAAAGCTTCCAAAATCAACACAAATATACTTTCAAAGATGGGAATGCGCGGTTTTGAGCGCATTACTCCACGTTTTATTTAAAATTGTGATTAAGTAAATTCAAAGCAAAATTATAGCTCTTTTTATGCGATATTATCCGAAAGTATTAGGGAACAAAAATGATAAAAAAAGTTTTCAATGAAACCAATTTTTTCGAGCAACCTTCTTCCCTAATTTTAACAAATTTTTAAAAATATTCTTAACCAGCCGCCTTCGGCGACTAACCGGGAATTCAATTTCAGCTGAATCTCTTATGCATAATTTGATATTCATGGTTCCCTTAGCAAAGTCATATTAAACTTCAAATTGTGATAGACATTTAACCCTATTCTTTCAGTAGCCCTGCACTTGTTCTGTTCGTTGTCTGTCCCTAGGGGAGTTAAATAACTATCTGTGTCATGGAACATTTAATTACAGATTCTAGCCACCAACTTAACTTTCTTATTCCACATGCAAAATATGAATTTGATTTCAACATTAAAATAGCGCTGAACTTTTCACATCCAGAAGCATGTTAGCTGGATTAAAAACATACTAATAAAAAGAATTAAAACATAGCATAAACCCGCGAGGACGCGCGTTCGTTATACTTACTCGAGGACGCGCGTCGGACCTCGGAGGCCCTGGGTCCTGTTTTATCAACAAAACGTGCAGAAAATTACATTTGCTTTAATAGGAAACAATTGTTGCACTAGTGTACAGAATATGAAATATTAACAAAATAATTTTCAGATTGAAGGCAACTGATGAATTCTTGTATTTCCAAGGTATTATGAAAATGCCGGCCTTCCCGTCGAAAATTACTTGATTTTCCTTGATAAAAGTATTAACGCATCATCTGTCTCATCGATAAACATTTCCAAGACTTTTGAGCCGGTATACAAATTTTGTTTCACCTAAGTTTTCGAGTAGTTGTATAACGATGTTATGTGTAAAGAGTTCTCATATTTTTGCGAGGTTCTATTTTAGATCATTTTGTTAATTCCACCTACAGCATTTTTTAACTCTAGCCTTCTTCTAAATTATCGGTGGACTCCCAAATATTCCATTCATTGTCGAATTCCTTTTCAGAATTCGATATATAATCTCTAACTAATCCCACAGCAACAATTTCTTTATTTTCTTCGTTAATCGATTCTTAATTAGTAGATTTTCAGCTAAAAGCTTTTCTTATTTTTACATCTCATATTTTTAGTTCGAATAGCGATAAATTGTAGCGAGTTATCAGTTATATTTAGTAATCCTACACAGAAACACGATCGCGCATCGGAGGCCCGACCTTCTGTTTTTCTGAGATAACAAATCAGGGGAAATTCTTGAAATACATGTGGTCCACAAGCAAATGAACTTGACTGCAGCTACTATGAATCTGGATTTTTTGTTGAGGGGTTAATTTTCTGTAATAAATTCTTGCAGGCACTGGGTCTCGAAGGCCCGATGCGCGTCCTAGAGGGTTCAACATGAAGATATTACCTTAGCTTTAAACAATGGAAGAAAAACATGCAAATAAATATTTGCTTAAACAATGAAAACGATTTGACTTTCATGGCAACAATAAAAAGTTTTGTTGTAAATTATGATAAAATATTATTTCAAAATTTATTAAAATTTGTGATAAAATTGTACGACAACTTAATTAATATAACTGAAAAGGTAAGTTTTTGCATTTTCAGATGATGTAAAATTGATATTTATACTGTAATTAGTAAAGAAAAAAGCTAAAATTTCGCCTAATATTTAATTAATATTTCAAAAAATGGGTTCCGAGATACACATTCCCATCCTCCAAAATATGCTTCTACCAAATTATATGCTCTATGTCTAACTGTAGAATACCAAAACACACACATTCTCGAATAATGTTAGCAGAAATTGTATCAAACAACCATTACATTATTCGCTACATTTTAAAACTATGCTCGGTTGATTCCAAGCACTTAAGCAATCACGATCCTGGCTGTGTCTCTTAAAGGTGTTCGTATAATAATTATAGTTAAATAGAAAATTTATAATTGAAAAAAGTGGTAAGACATAAGTGTAACGAAATAATTTTGTATATAGAAATAAATATGCTAAAGAGAAGCGCGGAAGTTCGCGAATTTGTTTAACATCATAATTCAAGGATCAGCTTTGATATACGACATCACTGGCGATATTTCGCGTTTTTGGCGATTTTTTTTTGTGGCGTAAACAAAGATGGCGACTGTTTTGTAGAACAT
Organism: Araneus ventricosus; assembly: GCA_013235015.1. Lineage (NCBI taxonomy): Eukaryota > Metazoa > Arthropoda > Arachnida > Araneae > Araneidae > Araneus > Araneus ventricosus. The sequence continues at coordinate 3,769 of BGPR01044790.1, read as the reverse complement.
TTTAGTGTTCTCTTGCGTAAGCGTTCGGGCAAACTTAAAAAAATTAACTTAAAAAAAACGTCAACGTCTTCGCTTTCAGCAAAGCGGGAACATCGTAGCTTCGGTTTTTTATTGAATGTTACGAATCTAGGTTTTTTTTTTTAATTCCCAGAAACGAGAATTTCCGTACCTTAAACTTAACTTGAACTAGAAAGTCTCCGAAATAACGTAATATCGCCAGTGATGACGTATATAAAAGCTGTAACGAATTCAATAAATTATTTCACTATACTCAAATTGTACGTTGTTCATACAGTATTACTTTGAATCACAATTTATTCATATCAAAATAGAAATAGCTTAAATGAGAAATTCCATTATTTGAGTGACTGCAGCGTCACCAAGTCAATTGATAAGAAATAAGTTAAGACTTAAACTTGTCTGCTGCAAGCAGAGTATTCGAAATATTTAAAAAATTTTAAACATGTTGTTATTATGTGTATGAATTTTTTTTAAATCTACGAATATTTTATTTATCATGAGAGAGACTATAAACTACTTTTCCATTAGCCGGGCGCAAATGTCGCCAATTGTGAACCAAATGCGAGCCAAGTTGCCGGGCGCAAATGTCGCCAACATTTGGCGGAATTCTACATTATTTGGCGATTTTTCGCTTGCGCCCGGCTAAAATGATGTCGCCAATTGTGAACCAAATGCGAGCCAAGTCGCTGGGCGCAAGTGTCGCCAACATTTGGCGGAATTCTGCATTATTTGGCGATTTTTCGCTTGCGCCCGGCTAACGGAAAAGTACCGTTGGTATTATGTGTATGAATTTTTTTTTAAATCTACGAATTTTTTATTTATCATGAGAGAGACTATAAACTAGAAAGGTAATCTAGATACGAAGCAGCAGGTGTTTTTTAGAGAATTTTTTATAATAGCAAAAGAAATATCTCTATGTATAAAATGCAATGTTTGAGTGTGTGGACATCTTTGTTTACGCAACAACAACAAAAAAAATCGCCAAAATAGCGAAATATCGCCAGTGATGCCGTATATCAAAGCTGATCCTTGAATTCTAACGGAAGTGTGGTTGGGAGTGGGGGTTTGAAAGTACGGGTACACAAAAATAAAAATAAAAAAGTAACCAAGGGGATGAGCGAGAAACAAATGTTGGAAACCGCTGGTATACATGGAAGTTCCTCATGGAGTCAAATAACTGTGCATGCCATCTAATTGCAAGTTGTCAGCACCAACCTCACCTTCTTATTCCTCCTGCAAAATGTGCACTAGATTTCCATATTAAAATGAAGTGGCACATTTTATGTCCGGCATCATGTAAGCTGATTAAAAATTGCAGATAAAATGAATGAAAAATCAGCAAAAAGTTTCTTTCAGCTTATTGGATACATTCATTAACATATTTAGGGGGAGATAGGGTAGATTGATACGAGCGGATATTGATACAATCCATAAATTATGATGATTGGAATGGGTCAAGATCATTACCATCATTTGATGGGTCATCCCCTTATATATATGCCACTGTAAAACTTCTCACGGGGTTTCAATTTTGGCCATGTTAAGTCAAAAGTTAATTTACAAATGAATCAAACCACTATTCTTCTTGTCTAAGTAAATTTTACTTTCAATGTGTGTTGTGTGATTCCATTAGGTAGTTACATTTTCCTGCCAGCGAAAGGTAGGAAAAATATTTATTTTTCGAAACTATATTAAGTTTTGCGGTTGTTTAGCATTGTTTTTTCGTGGTCACTTGTTTCAAGCAAAAAAAAAGCCCTTGGGGCAGATTGATACAATTGACTCAGGGGCGTATTGATACGCGTCTTCTGTGGTACAAATGCGCTGGTACAATTTTTTATAAACTGATCTTACCAAACACATGAAAACGAGCATTATACCTGGAAATTTCGAGTTCTTTAAAACTGCTTTTATTCGGATAAACTTCGACTACTTAGGAAATTAAAAATTAAAGAGCATTACACGTGTTGATGGGCAGGTAATCCATTATGTTCGTTTAGTACTTCCATTTTAACTCGCCCATAATTTCGACACTATTCAGTAAATGCATTTTATTAAAAAATGTGATATTTTGTTAATTAGAATGCCTTTTCACTGTTCAAAGAATTGGCGTTTGTACAGAGAAGGGCTTTTTAGAGAAAATCTAAAAACTAATCTTCTTGTCTAGGTAAATTTTACTTTAAATATGTGTTGTGTGATTCCAATAAGTATTTACATTTTCCTGCCAGTGAATCTACTCCAAAGGTAGGAAAAAAATTTATTTTTCAGAACTATATTAAGTTTTGCGGTTGTTTAGCATTGTTTTTACGTGGCCACTTCTTTCAAGTGAAAAAAACCCTTAGGGCAGATTGATACAATTGACTCAGGGGCACATTTATACGCGTCTTCTCTGGTATAAGTGCGCCTACTTTGCCTTTTTTTCCTCTTGAGAAATGAAGAAATACACCAAAATGAACAACATTAGGCTCCGCTGAATGTGACCGTGGTTAATGTTGTCATCCGCTTTATATTATCAAAAATCTCTGGTCCCGAACCAACGTATTCAAATGTACACAAAATTATTTTTTTAGTGTGATCACTACATCGTTTAATATTATCAGTTCTTAAGTAGAGAATTAACAGATCCCTTATTTTCAAACAGTGTTAACGATTGACATTCGTAGAATTTCTCGTTCCATTTGTAAGGAAACATCTAGGGCCACTTTCCCCCACACATCCGCCAATTTTTTTGGGGGTATTTTTCATGACATCTCTTTGAAGGTCGCTCATTTAGCGGGCAGGAACGTGATCGTCGGTAATTTTCATTGAACCTCCTGAAGGTATGCAAAAGGAAGAGTATGAAGACTGGATGTCCATTGACGAGGACATTCCAGTAGATGCCACTCTCACAGACTTGGAAATTTGTCAAGATGTTTTTGAGCAAGACAAAGTAATAAAAGTTGGAGATTCCGACGGGGACGAATATGTTGAAGAAAAATCTCGAACGAAAGCAGAAATGAGGCAATCCCTTGTTATTTTGAAACGCGGCGTGCAGCATCGTTCAACAAATTTAAAAAAAAACTATACGAGTACGAACAATATATAAATGAACTGTTAAGGAATAATTGTCGTCAAGGAACAGTAATAATTTTTTAATTGTTATTTTTGATATAAATTGTAGAAAGCCCTGAGTTAAGTGTTTTTCTTTTTGTTTCTTTTTCCTTGATGTGATAAAATATAGTTGGTTTTACCCAATTCGGATATTGTTATCAATCGATTAATGTTATCAAAATTCTTAAGTCCAGAAGCGATCACTTTAAGCGGAGTCTTCTGTATATAAGAGAAAGACGCACTAAAGTATTCGTTTAAACAATGAAAACGGTTTATATTTCGTTGTGAAAATGAAAAGTATTTTCGTTAATTAAGTTTAAAATATTTTTTTACAAATTTAATAAAATTTTAGAAAAAAAATTGTACGGATACTTAATTAATATTATAGAAACAATAACTTTTTGCATTTTCAGATGGTGTGAAAATTATTATTTTCGTAAGTCGTAAAGAAAGAATGCGAAAATTTCCAACAATTTTTTATTACTTAAATTTTCTAAAAACGGCTTAGAGGTGCATATTCATTCCTGCCAAAGTATTTTCAAACCCACTCACACCCATTCTTCCTTATTAATTTTAGAGATAAATTACTTTCCGATGCAGTATTTCATTTTCATTCTCATGAAAAATGTTGAATTTTTATTAAAATAAAAGTTTTTTGCTT
>BGPR01044789.1:0-12511 GCA_013235015.1 Araneus ventricosus | reverse complement strand
AAGCAAAAAACTTTTATTTTAATAAAAATTCAACATTTTTCATGAGAATGAAAATGAAATACTGCATCGGAAAGTAATTTATCTCTAAAATTAATAAGGAAGAATGGGTGTGAGTGGGTTTGAAAATACTTTGGCAGGAATGAATATGCACCTCTAAGCCGTTTTTAGAAAATTTAAGTAATAAAAAATTGTTGGAAATTTTCGCATTCTTTCTTTACGACTTACGAAAATAATAATTTTCACACCATCTGAAAATGCAAAAAGTTATTGTTTCTATAATATTAATTAAGTATCCGTACAATTTTTTTTCTAAAATTTTATTAAATTTGTAAAAAAATATTTTAAACTTAATTAACGAAAATACTTTTCATTTTCACAACGAAATATAAACCGTTTTCATTGTTTAAACGAATACTTTAGTGCGTCTTTCTCTTATATACAGAAGACTCCGCTTAAAGTGATCGCTTCTGGACTTAAGAATTTTGATAACATTAATCGATTGATAACAATATCCGAATTGGGTAAAACCAACTATATTTTATCACATCAAGGAAAAAGAAACAAAAAGAAAAACACTTAACTCAGGGCTTTCTACAATTTATATCAAAAATAACAATTAAAAAATTATTACTGTTCCTTGACGACAATTATTCCTTAACAGTTCATTTATATATTGTTCGTACTCGTATAGTTTTTTTTTAAATTTGTTGAACGATGCTGCACGCCGCGTTTCAAAATAACAAGGGATTGCCTCATTTCTGCTTTCGTTCGAGATTTTTCTTCAACATATTCGTCCCCGTCGGAATCTCCAACTTTTATTACTTTGTCTTGCTCAAAAACATCTTGACAAATTTCCAAGTCTGTGAGAGTGGCATCTACTGGAATGTCCTCGTCAATGGACATCCAGTCTTCATACTCTTCCTTTTGCATACCTTCAGGAGGTTCAATGAAAATTACCGACGATCACGTTCCTGCCCGCTAAATGAGCGACCTTCAAAGAGATGTCATGAAAAATACCCCCAAAAAAATTGGCGGATGTGTGGGGGAAAGTGGCCCTAGATGTTTCCTTACAAATGGAACGAGAAATTCTACGAATGTCAATCGTTAACACTGTTTGAAAATAAGGGATCTGTTAATTCTCTACTTAAGAACTGATAATATTAAACGATGTAGTGATCACACTAAAAAAATAATTTTGTGTACATTTGAATACGTTGGTTCGGGACCAGAGATTTTTGATAATATAAAGCGGATGACAACATTAACCACGGTCACATTCAGCGGAGCCTAATGTTGTTCATTTTGGTGTATTTCTTCATTTCTCAAGAGGAAAAAAAGGCAAAGTAGGCGCACTTATACCAGAGAAGACGCGTATAAATGTGCCCCTGAGTCAATTGTATCAATCTGCCCTAAGGGTTTTTTTCACTTGAAAGAAGTGGCCACGTAAAAACAATGCTAAACAACCGCAAAACTTAATATAGTTCTGAAAAATAAATTTTTTTCCTACCTTTGGAGTAGATTCACTGGCAGGAAAATGTAAATACTTATTGGAATCACACAACACATATTTAAAGTAAAATTTACCTAGACAAGAAGATTAGTTTTTAGATTTTCTCTAAAAAGCCCTTCTCTGTACAAACGCCAATTCTTTGAACAGTGAAAAGGCATTCTAATTAACAAAATATCACATTTTTTAATAAAATGCATTTACTGAATAGTGTCGAAATTATGGGCGAGTTAAAATGGAAGTACTAAACGAACATAATGGATTACCTGCCCATCAACACGTGTAATGCTCTTTAATTTTTAATTTCCTAAGTAGTCGAAGTTTATCCGAATAAAAGCAGTTTTAAAGAACTCGAAATTTCCAGGTATAATGCTCGTTTTCATGTGTTTGGTAAGATCAGTTTATAAAAAATTGTACCAGCGCATTTGTACCACAGAAGACGCGTATCAATACGCCCCTGAGTCAATTGTATCAATCTGCCCCAAGGGCTTTTTTTTTGCTTGAAACAAGTGACCACGAAAAAACAATGCTAAACAACCGCAAAACTTAATATAGTTTCGAAAAATAAATATTTTTCCTACCTTTCGCTGGCAGGAAAATGTAACTACCTAATGGAATCACACAACACACATTGAAAGTAAAATTTACTTAGACAAGAAGAATAGTGGTTTGATTCATTTGTAAATTAACTTTTGACTTAACATGGCCAAAATTGAAACCCCGTGAGAAGTTTTACAGTGGCATATATATAAGGGGATGACCCATCAAATGATGGTAATGATCTTGACCCATTCCAATCATCATAATTTATGGATTGTATCAATATCCGCTCGTATCAATCTACCCTATCTCCCCCTAAATATGTTAATGAATGTATCCAATAAGCTGAAAGAAACTTTTTGCTGATTTTTCATTCATTTTATCTGCAATTTTTAATCAGCTTACATGATGCCGGACATAAAATGTGCCACTTCATTTTAATATGGAAATCTAGTGCACATTTTGCAGGAGGAATAAGAAGGTGAGGTTGGTGCTGACAACTTGCAATTAGATGGCATGCACAGTTATTTGACTCCATGAGGAACTTCCATGTATACCAGCGGTTTCCAACATTTGTTTCTCGCTCATCCCCTTGGTTACTTTTTTATTTTTATTTTTGTGTACCCGTACTTTCAAACCCCCACTCCCAACCACACTTCCGTTAGAATTCAAGGATCAGCTTTGATATACGGCATCACTGGCGATATTTCGCTATTTTGGCGATTTTTTTTGTTGTTGTTGCGTAAACAAAGATGTCCACACACTCAAACATTGCATTTTATACATAGAGATATTTCTTTTGCTATTATAAAAAATTCTCTAAAAAACACCTGCTGCTTCGTATCTAGATTACCTTTCTAGTTTATAGTCTCTCTCATGATAAATAAAAAATTCGTAGATTTAAAAAAAAATTCATACACATAATACCAACGGTACTTTTCCGTTAGCCGGGCGCAAGCGAAAAATCGCCAAATAATGCAGAATTCCGCCAAATGTTGGCGACACTTGCGCCCAGCGACTTGGCTCGCATTTGGTTCACAATTGGCGACATCATTTTAGCCGGGCGCAAGCGAAAAATCGCCAAATAATGTAGAATTCCGCCAAATGTTGGCGACATTTGCGCCCGGCAACTTGGCTCGCATTTGGTTCACAATTGGCGACATTTGCGCCCGGCTAATGGAAAAGTAGTTTATAGTCTCTCTCATGATAAATAAAATATTCGTAGATTTAAAAAAAATTCATACACATAATAACAACATGTTTAAAATTTTTTAAATATTTCGAATACTCTGCTTGCAGCAGACAAGTTTAAGTCTTAACTTATTTCTTATCAATTGACTTGGTGACGCTGCAGTCACTCAAATAATGGAATTTCTCATTTAAGCTATTTCTATTTTGATATGAATAAATTGTGATTCAAAGTAATACTGTATGAACAACGTACAATTTGAGTATAGTGAAATAATTTATTGAATTCGTTACAGCTTTTATATACGTCATCACTGGCGATATTACGTTATTTCGGAGACTTTCTAGTTCAAGTTAAGTTTAAGGTACGGAAATTCTCGTTTCTGGGAATTAAAAAAAAAAACCTAGATTCGTAACATTCAATAAAAAACCGAAGCTACGATGTTCCCGCTTTGCTGAAAGCGAAGACGTTGACGTTTTTTTTAAGTTAATTTTTTTAAGTTTGCCCGAACGCTTACGCAAGAGAACACTAAAATGTTCTACAAAACAGTCGCCATCTTTGTTTACGCCACAAAAAAAAATCGCCAAAAACGCGAAATATCGCCAGTGATGTCGTATATCAAAGCTGATCCTTGAATTATGATGTTAAACAAATTCGCGAACTTCCGCGCTTCTCTTTAGCATATTTATTTCTATATACAAAATTATTTCGTTACACTTATGTCTTACCACTTTTTTCAATTATAAATTTTCTATTTAACTATAATTATTATACGAACACCTTTAAGAGACACAGCCAGGATCGTGATTGCTTAAGTGCTTGGAATCAACCGAGCATAGTTTTAAAATGTAGCGAATAATGTAATGGTTGTTTGATACAATTTCTGCTAACATTATTCGAGAATGTGTGTGTTTTGGTATTCTACAGTTAGACATAGAGCATATAATTTGGTAGAAGCATATTTTGGAGGATGGGAATGTGTATCTCGGAACCCATTTTTTGAAATATTAATTAAATATTAGGCGAAATTTTAGCTTTTTTCTTTACTAATTACAGTATAAATATCAATTTTACATCATCTGAAAATGCAAAAACTTACCTTTTCAGTTATATTAATTAAGTTGTCGTACAATTTTATCACAAATTTTAATAAATTTTGAAATAATATTTTATCATAATTTACAACAAAACTTTTTATTGTTGCCATGAAAGTCAAATCGTTTTCATTGTTTAAGCAAATATTTATTTGCATGTTTTTCTTCCATTGTTTAAAGCTAAGGTAATATCTTCATGTTGAACCCTCTAGGACGCGCATCGGGCCTTCGAGACCCAGTGCCTGCAAGAATTTATTACAGAAAATTAACCCCTCAACAAAAAATCCAGATTCATAGTAGCTGCAGTCAAGTTCATTTGCTTGTGGACCACATGTATTTCAAGAATTTCCCCTGATTTGTTATCTCAGAAAAACAGAAGGTCGGGCCTCCGATGCGCGATCGTGTTTCTGTGTAGGATTACTAAATATAACTGATAACTCGCTACAATTTATCGCTATTCGAACTAAAAATATGAGATGTAAAAATAAGAAAAGCTTTTAGCTGAAAATCTACTAATTAAGAATCGATTAACGAAGAAAATAAAGAAATTGTTGCTGTGGGATTAGTTAGAGATTATATATCGAATTCTGAAAAGGAATTCGACAATGAATGGAATATTTGGGAGTCCACCGATAATTTAGAAGAAGGCTAGAGTTAAAAAATGCTGTAGGTGGAATTAACAAAATGATCTAAAATAGAACCTCGCAAAAATATGAGAACTCTTTACACATAACATCGTTATACAACTACTCGAAAACTTAGGTGAAACAAAATTTGTATACCGGCTCAAAAGTCTTGGAAATGTTTATCGATGAGACAGATGATGCGTTAATACTTTTATCAAGGAAAATCAAGTAATTTTCGACGGGAAGGCCGGCATTTTCATAATACCTTGGAAATACAAGAATTCATCAGTTGCCTTCAATCTGAAAATTATTTTGTTAATATTTCATATTCTGTACACTAGTGCAACAATTGTTTCCTATTAAAGCAAATGTAATTTTCTGCACGTTTTGTTGATAAAACAGGACCCAGGGCCTCCGAGGTCCGACGCGCGTCCTCGAGTAAGTATAACGAACGCGCGTCCTCGCGGGTTTATGCTATGTTTTAATTCTTTTTATTAGTATGTTTTTAATCCAGCTAACATGCTTCTGGATGTGAAAAGTTCAGCGCTATTTTAATGTTGAAATCAAATTCATATTTTGCATGTGGAATAAGAAAGTTAAGTTGGTGGCTAGAATCTGTAATTAAATGTTCCATGACACAGATAGTTATTTAACTCCCCTAGGGACAGACAACGAACAGAACAAGTGCAGGGCTACTGAAAGAATAGGGTTAAATGTCTATCACAATTTGAAGTTTAATATGACTTTGCTAAGGGAACCATGAATATCAAATTATGCATAAGAGATTCAGCTGAAATTGAATTCCCGGTTAGTCGCCGAAGGCGGCTGGTTAAGAATATTTTTAAAAATTTGTTAAAATTAGGGAAGAAGGTTGCTCGAAAAAATTGGTTTCATTGAAAACTTTTTTTATCATTTTTGTTCCCTAATACTTTCGGATAATATCGCATAAAAAGAGCTATAATTTTGCTTTGAATTTACTTAATCACAATTTTAAATAAAACGTGGAGTAATGCGCTCAAAACCGCGCATTCCCATCTTTGAAAGTATATTTGTGTTGATTTTGGAAGCTTTTGGTTTCATAGTCTGTTCTGTACTCGCCAATGGACTGAACACACATTCGGTCTTATTATTAGTAGAGATATGTGATTAATCTCAATGAGTTTTATATACTAGACTCATCATGTTGCAATAAAAAACAGTTTTGAATATGAAAAAAGTTGTTTTCTGCTTGAAGTAATTTATAACTTTTAATTGGAATCTCCACCTACTTAATTAACCCAAGTTGTCTGCTTTTCATTAATTAAACTTTCCTGAAAGCAAAAATCAAATGAAAAGTTAGTACCCTTTTAACTACTAAAATCTTATATGTTCTAAGACTTTTCACTTGATAAAACAGAAAGCAAGTAGAGCAGATGATTTTCTTTCGATTGAATTTCTTTGAAATTAATATGTTTTAATTATTTATTTTTTATATTTTATTTATTTTCTTTTAATTTTAAGGACTACCTCTAGCGTTAAAAAAGTTTTACCAAAAAATCAAAATAAACAAAATTTTGCTGAAAATATTATTAAAATCTAAATAAATAAATGGATGGAAAAATGAAAAAAATTAAGAAAGCTTCTTCGATCAAAAATAAACTCCAATGTAATTATTCTTTTAAATGCGTATCAAAATTTACTTGTTTTATTTTCATTGCAGAAAAAATGTCTACATTTTTCATTTTTTTTTTTCCATTTTCAATCGGTTTATCATTTTTAAACAAATGAAACTTATGAAACTTTACAAATTGGGAGACTAAGAAAATCATTCTCAAGTGGGGCTTTAAAAGGGACAACGCAGAAAAGTTCAATGCAGAACAATCATCTTAATTCATGTTTCGTTATTTAGTCCCAAATCCAGAAGCCGTTTCTGAAATATACGACTGGAAAATTAAACCCGAAATAGTATCATGATTTACACGATGGAAGATAATTTGTGATTTTAAAGACGGCATACAACTTTAATGAAAGTCTGTATAAAATTATCGATTTAAAGAAAGATGAAGAAAATTTAGAAATATATAATTTGATCGTTTCAGAAGTCTTTTAAGAATGGGTCTATGTTCCACAGAGGAGAAACTCCTCCAGTAGTTAGAACTGCATTAGTTTCATTAATGCCCGACAAAGTACCATATTTTCTAGAAATTACGGTAGAATCTGTCATGTCAGAATTTTTGTCCTGTTCAGCTGTTTTCTTTTTTCCATAATCAATGAATAAATCATAAGGTAACAGGGAAACAACTTACCACAAGTTTCCTTAAACAAAGACCCCACATCCAAGGGTGCATGTCAGCCCTAGAGACAATGTTTGATCAAATTTTCTTCAAATATTACTTTTCTATTAATCAATATTTGTAACTGAACAGCTCACTTTCGCCAGAAAATCGCAGTTTAAACAGAACTCGAGCAAGCCAACTGCTAAACAGAAAAGTTTAGAAGAGAGTTCTCTTGTTAAAAATGTATTAACAACACTGATTACGCTGTTTCACATTGTTTCAAAATAAAATGATTCTTTCGACTCCGTAATAGTGATTTCCTCTGTATTTTTAAACAAATGCAATTCATTTTAACAATGAAATTGATTCGTCTTTCAATACAGTATTGAAAGTATTGGTGTGAATCATATTGAAAAAAACTTAAAAGTTGTTAAAATTAGGAAAGATAATTGCGCAACTAAATAGGTATCATAGAAAATATAATTTTTTGGGATTTTAAGATTATGTAGAAACCATTTTTGCCCAATAACATTTCTCGAAGTTGTCGCATTTTTTAATCATTGTTATAAAAATAATAGAATCATAAAATATTTTTTTTTCTGATTCATTACCAGATGACGTAGATAGTATTGAACCAACACTTAATTAAATCAATCCACTAAGTGATCATTATACATGGTTCTACCACATAGAAAGAGCACTCTACTTCTCTGTAGTTCCCACTTATATCGTTACACTCCCTTTAATTTCTAAACGGTAACAGCTTAGGTCATAAAGTTTGTGTCTAGGTATGGTGAAAAGGCTACGCGCCACTCGATTAGACTGCCATCTTATTACTTAGAACTTACAATGCCATCTATCGGCTAATTTCGGAATTAGCGGTCCTATCTCGTAAACGGTGAAAGATACGAGAAAAAAGTCAATTAGGAAGTTGTAGTGCACTCTCGATTTAGTACGAAAAGATACCTTGCGCACATTAATACTCAAAACAGAATGTAAAAATTTAACATCTGTTTCATTGTGATTTTCAACACTATGGCGTCGTGAAACGCGAGTGAAGCGTGAAAAGACCACCTTACGGACTAAATACCAGCCTGTATTGTGGCGCAGGGGAAACGCACGCGATTTGCATTCATGAGGACCATGGTTCTGTCCTCACCGGTTGGGTGTTTTACTGAATGGCTCTACAAACCATGAAAACTTTCTGTTGATCTTGTAAAATCGTTTCTCCAAACGCGCAGCTGAACTCAGCCATGTCTGGTATAAAAATCGCTTGGATTTCATGTACTACGCAAATGAGGATGGAACGTCATACCTGTTCACCAGAGATTACCACTATAAAAAGGATGTTTCTGCTGGGTTGTGCGTTAAAGCTGAGGGTTATGGCAAAATTTGGTATTAAAGAGTATTGCGAATTGTTGTTAACTTATGGTGAATGTGTGCGTAAGGCAAAATCAGCTGCAAGGCTGCATCGTGAACGTTTTCCTGAAAGCCCGCATCCTACACGGCAGACCAACGTAAAAGTTGCAAAATGTTTAAGGAAGACGGGCTGCGTGACCAGCCGACCTCGCATTGTAGGACGAAAAGCGCAACCTGAAGATGTGCTAGCATACGCTCTCGCTAATCCTCAGAGCAGCACAAAAACGATCAGTGAAGATTGTGGTCTCTCAAAAAGCCGCGTTTGGACAATCGCGAATGAATCAGGTGCTCATCCATACAAAATCCACATGTGTGCAGGGATTGCTGCCAAAAAATGCTGAGAAACGTTACATGAGGTGCAACTCTGTGATTAATAACTTAGAGGACCACCCAACATTCCTGGCAGACATTATATGGACGGACGAGGCATGATTTTCGCGTAACGGAATGTTTAATAGACAGAACGTTCATACCTGGTCGCTCGAAAATCCGACATATGCTGTCGAAGTTCGACATCAACCACGCTGGCCGATTTATTTTTGTTGAGGAATTTTTAATGACAGGCTCATTGGACCAGTATTTTACGAGGGAACGTTAACAGGACAACGGTACTTGGAGCTTCTGCAGGATGTAATAACCGACGTTGTTGAGAATCAACTGTTGCACCATCTCTGAAATGTATGGTTCCAACATGACGGCACAATTCCGCAGAAGATTTCAAACGTTAAGCAGCACCTAATGGAGACATTCCAGAATCAAGTCATCGGGTATGGTGGTTTCGTAGAGTGACCCCGGCGCTCACCTGACTTGACCCCATTGGACTTCTTCTTATGGGGACACAAAAAAGGGCAGGTATGTGCAACCCCTCCGCCAATATTACAGGATCTTCGACGACGCAATACTAATGCTTGTGCCTCCTTAACACCTGCCATGTTGCACAATGTGCAGCGAGAAATCCAGTTCAGAATCCAAATGTGCATAGTGACTAACGGAGAGCATTTTGAGCAATATTAAAAAATGACCCAGAAGACGGGGACCTGTCTCAGTTTCTTTCTTCCACTCTTTATTAAATGACAATGCTCGAAATCGTGACCAAACAAATGTTCGTTTTTTGCATTCTGTTTTAAGTATTAATGTGCGCAAGGTATCTTTTCGTACTAAATCGAGAGTGATCTACAACTTTCTTATTGACTTTTTCCTCGTATCTTTTGCCTTTATACCGAGATAGGACCGCTAATTCCAAAATTTTACCGTTTAGAACAGACATGGGCAAACTACGGCCCGCGGGCCAACTCCGGCCCGCCGGAAGGTTTTATCCGGCCCGCGGATAGAATTTTAATTTGCCGGTCCGACGGAAATTAAAAGAAAATATGATTTATATATTATATATCCATCTCCTTTTCTACTTTGTTTAAATATTTTTTTCTTCCTTTTTTTCAAAGGATTGATGATCTTTTTACTTTCTCTATTTTTGTTCTACAAAGCATAAATCGACGGAAATAGCAAGCACAGACAGTGTTGGCGCCAGTGCGTCTGTCTTTCCGGTTTCATTTCTGATGAAAATCATTCTGTTCTTCGCATTCAACCACATCGCAACGATGTGTTTCTGTACATTACTCGCAGTGCATATTCTGTAGAAGCTATCAATAAACAGACAGCTTTCAATCGGTAAAGTGTTAAAAGCGGAAGTTCTTTGTTAGTTATAGCTGTGGACTGGCGCCAACAAGCGTTATCTCTTTCTTGGGGAGCAGACATATGGGAATCCAATATAGGTGAGTTAGACCTCACATGTGGCAGACTGCGCATTTTAAGCTCCAGCCAGCGGGTTTTTCTTTTGGCGCGAGTTTTAATATTATTGATTGCGTATATAGCATCATTGTGAATAGTGGTGTAAGTATTAAAAGTATAGCGTAGCTAGTGCTTGTTTGGGTTATTCGTAAAATATTTCAACCCCAAAATGGCTACTGAAAAACGTAAAGTTGATTCAGAGTGCCGTGCTTTTAATGATGAATGGACCTGGAAATATTTTTTACAGTTGTTAAAGATAAACCAGTGTGTCTCATCTGCAATGAAGCTGTAGCAGTCTTCAAAGAATATAACATTTCCCGTCATTTCACATCTAAGCATAAGAATTCCAATTACGAAGCAATGTCCGAATATGAAAGAAAATAAAATGTAGAAAGTCTTTGTAAAAAATTATCAGGCCGACAAAATTTTTTCAAGAAGGTAAACACTATCCAAGAAGCAGCTACACATGCAAGTTACATTGTAGCATACAATATTGCTAAAAATAATAAAGCTCTCAGTGATGGGGAGTTCGTTAAACAATGCATGCTCCAAGTTTGGGATGTTTTATGTCCAGACAAGAAAAATAATTTTTAGACTGTAAGCTTATCTCGAAAAACGGTGACTTCTAGAATCGAAGCCATCGATAAAGATTTGACATCACAATTAGAGTCAAAGATTGGCCAGTTAAAATTTTGCTCCATAGCTATGGATGAAAGCACTGATATAAATGATACTGCTCAATTAGTATTATTTATAAGAGGTGTTGATGAGAACTTTGAAATTAGCGAGGAACTGGCGTGCATGCGTTCTTTAAAGGGAACTGCAAAGGGATGTGATATTTTTCGTGAATTTCAGGAAGGGCTTTTAACTTTGAAAGTGCCTATAACAAATATATGTAATATTACGACCGATGGAGCACCAAATATGACAGGAAAAAAAATCTGGATTTCTTGGACTCTTTAATCAAAACTATCCTGGGAACAATGTTGTTTTTCTACATTGCGTTATACATCAAGATGCTCTGTGTAAATCTGCATTGAATATGAAACCCGTGATTGATGCAGTCGTGAAGCTTGTAAATACTATTCGATCTCGTGGGCTTACTCACAGGAAATTTCGAGATTTTCTTCAGTCCGTGCTATCTGAATACTCTGATGTACTGTATTACACGGAAGTAAGGTGGCTTAGTGCAGGATGTGTTTTCGAGCGAGTTTGGCAGCTGAAAGACGACATTGTGTCGTTCTTCCATGAGAAACAGTGTTCTGCGGAGTGCGAAATGTTAGAAGATACAGAATGACTTTCGGACTTTGCATTTTTCACAGATCTTCTTTGTCATATGAACAACTTGAATGTCAAGATGCAAGGGAAAAATCAATTTATCGACGATATCTGGGCCCATCACAAAGCTTTTAAACTAAAACTTCATCTGTTTGCTGGGCAGCTAGCTAAGAACGACTTGTCTCATTTCTCGAGGTTAAATTCAATACCCTCAATGAAGAGAAGCTTAAGAATTATGAAGATGGCTTGAAAAAACTGCATTTTGAGTTCGAACGCAGATTTCAAGATTTCAGTGCCATTCAAACAGAATTGGATATTTTTACCATGCCTTTCAACGTAAATTGTGAAGCAGTGAGGTCAGATTTGCAGCTTGAATTAATTGAGTTGCAATCTAACAATCATTTCAAGTAGTCGTTTCTAAATATGCCAAAGTTAGAGTTTTACAAATCATTATCGAAAGTAAGTTTCCCAAATTTAATATCTCACGCCCAGAAAATCAGTGCTATATTTGCTTCATCTTATGTATGTGAACAAGTGTTTTCAACTATGAACCTTAGAAAGAATTATTTCAGAAGTAGACTGACAGATGAGCATTTAGCTTCGTTACTTGGAATCAGTACATCTCACTTCGAACCTCAATATAAGGAACTTTTAAAAATGAAATCGCAATTTCATTCATCTCATTAACATATTTAAATTGTAATACTTGTATATTGTTTTTAAAATTTTAGAAAAATTTATCTTGGCCCGCCAAACTTTTTTTTTTTCGATTTTTTGCCCGCGACTGAAAAAGTTTGCCCATCCCTGGTTTAGAA
>BGPR01044788.1:0-12512 GCA_013235015.1 Araneus ventricosus | reverse complement strand
TGAGCGAAAACAACTTTGGAGACCTCTGGATACTTACTGATAGCCGTAGCTCAATTCAACATCTTAAAAACTGGACCTACATAGGGGATAAAACAAGTTTATCCATCTTACAAAAATTGAAGCTCATCTCCCTTCAGCATGATGTACATTTTCAATGGATTCCTTCGCAAGTAGATAATCAAGGAAATGAATTGGCCGACAATCTTGCAAAGGAGGGCTCAAGTCATCCCATCTCCTCCTCTTCAGAGATTACTTCCCTAGAACTACAAGGTGCTTTCGAAAAGTTCGGTAAATGGTCTCATAAAATAAAGGAAACAATGTATACAAACAAAATACCTTTACTGGCATTCAAAGTAATCACCATTAGTTACAATACGCTTTTGACATCGGTTGTACAGCTGCTGGAAACTGTCAGCAAACGCTTCTTTCGGTATCGCTCGAAGCACCGTTGTCACACGTTGCTGGATCCGCGCGATGTCGGAAAAGCGCAGACCTTTTTCTTACGCTTTTGCAAATGTTCGTGAATAATGTTGCTCACACTGTCTAGGCTTATCTTCAATTCTTCTGCTATCATTCTCAAAGACAGCAGTCGATCATCCGCAAGCATCCGTCGCACTCGTTCGATGTTGTCTGGAGTTGTGCGTGTTGGTGGTCGAACCGAACGCGGCTCATCTTCGACATCTTCCTTTCCGTCTCTAAAGCGTTTAAACCACTCCAACACACACTTTTTACTCACTGCGTCCAGTTTCACTAACATTTCGTGAGTCTCCGTCGCCGTTCTGCCTAATTTGAAGCAAAACTTGATGTTCACGCGTTGCTCCATTTCGCAGTGACGGGCCTTCTCACGATCACTCTTTAAATTGGTCGTAGCGCGCACTTCCGCTTAACTGTCGTGATTTGGACGCTAGGGGCCACTAGTTGCCATGTCTCACTGTGTCAGCGTGAGCGCAGCATCCGAACCAGCGCGGTTATTCAACTATGGGACCATTCACCGAACTTTTCGAAAGCACCTTGTATTTTCGAGGAAAAATCCCAAACCAAAGCGGAGTGGCTGGTGCCTCCCTCTCACCACTGGTGCAAAGGAAGAAAGCCGGGACTTTCACTGTCCCACCCATGCAACAGGTAGTCCAGTACCTGTCTTTCACGACTTGCCAGCGGTCACCTAAATTGCCTTACATATTCTGAGGGCAACAAGACCCACCCTCTCTGCCCTAAATGCCATCAACATCAAGCATCACCTAAACACATTTTGGACTGCCTAGGACTTGACTAGGACGAAATTTATTCTTCTCCCCTTTTAGTCATTGATTTCACCAAAGTCAACGGATTCCTTGATCTGGTCTGACTCCGTCAGACTCGTTTGGAGATTAGTAACAACAGAACTATTGAAATTTTGAACTCCTAATCTTAAACCAGCGGGAGTGACCTCCCCTAAACTTTCTCGTATACTTCTCAAACATTTGTCATTTCCCTTTCCCCTGTGTGGATAAAAAATTCGAACCTACTGTAACCCAGAATTCAATGACTATCAGAAGATTTTCATTGTAGATTATAGTGATAGTAAAATATTTAGGTGAGGAATCATATTGAAAGAGATGCGTATGTATTAAAACTTAGCAATATTTATTTTCTATCAAACTGTAGCCAATGCAAGCTCTTCTCCGCAAGCTCCGTGTGCGGAGGAGAAGACCTCGTTCGTTAGCTTGCGCATGCGCAGAGATTGCTTCAAGTACGCAAGTAAAACAAGGGAAATGTGACGTAATCCTTCCGCGTGCACAGAGATTGCTACCAGTACGCATGCGTATGGAGAATCGGATTAGAAAAATTAATTATGCAATTTGAACGCCTGTTTTCTTTACCGATTCAGACGAAATTTGGGCACAGATCTATAATTAATATTAGCTACCATCATACCAATTTTTATTTGTCTAAACCAAAGGGTTTAGGAGATATAATTTTTAAAATTATGCGATTATACAGTCCGACAGACAGTCAACCCTTTGTCGGATCTGTCCACACTCTGATACGGACCTACATGCATGGTGATAAAACTGTGTACCAAATGTTATCTATCTAGCTATTCAAGTGTTTGAGTTATAGCGTTCACATGAACGCGGACGGACAGAAAGGCAGACTTCCCGTACACGGATTTCGTCCAAAATTTGATAGAAACCTACAAATTATGTGTAAAGATCACATACCAAATTTCATCCCCGTATCTCTAATAGTTTTCGAGTTATCGTGTTCACAGACACACAGACATGATTCCAAAATTGAGTTTTTCGGACTCAGGGAGGTCTAAAACGTGGAGATTCGTCAAAATTTCCGAGTTCGAATTTTTTGACGATTACATTACTTTCTCTTTGTATACTTCGCATACGAGAAAGTAATGAGGGTTTTCCTTTTTCAAATATGTGTCAAGATATCATGAAACTTCAACAAAAGTAATCTTTCGTATTAAAATACTGAATAAATAAGACAAAAGTAATGCCTTTTTCAAAAAATTAAAATCTATTTTATAATTTTTGTTAACTTTTAAATCCATAATTTAAAATTTTTTGAATAGAAACACAAATTTTGTTTTAAGCATTGAGGCAAACGAACGAGCAAGACCTAAAACATCAATGTTCCGTATTTTAGCCGTTTCCTTCAAACAGTTATTAAGATACGTAGCAATAGCTATAAACTTTTGAAACAGCGCGAATTTCGCTTTCTTTGGGGGCGTTTCAACTTTACAAAAGGATTTACTGGCAAGAAAAAAATTTCCTAAACTGAAAAAGAAAACAAAACATGTCTTCCAATGTTGCTTTAAATTAAGAATTATTTTCTTTTTAAAATATATGTAAAGTTAAGAAAAAAAGAAAAGGAAAATTGATACATTTATAACAGATTCTATTCCGCTTACATTTTAAGCGATGTTACGTTTGAACCATCAAAAAGGAAAACATGAGCCGATTACGGTTCTAGAAAAGCTTTGTGAGATTTTTAATTGATAAAAAATGCACGAATTAAAATTCTGCATAAAGTATGAATTTATATAATATTAAATGTATGAATAAATAATACTTTATTGAATGAAATAAAATACAAACCCCTTTGTTTGTGGATAATGTAATGTCATTAGACTTTCACAAAATGCATTTGTAAACCAGCGGGAGTGGTCTCCCCTAAACTTTCTCGTATACTTCTCCAAAAAGGTGCCGTTTCCCCTCCCCCCGCTTGGATAAAAAAATTCGAACCTACTGTTATCCAGAATCCAATGACTATCAAAAGGTTTTACATTATAGATTATACTGATTGTAAAATATTTAGGTAAAGAATCAAATTCAAAGATATGCGTACCGATTAAAACGCATCTATCACACACTGTTAGGTTCCACTCTTGCCGGCTCAAGGACAAAGTGACGTAATTCGCTCAATAGCTTCCGCGTGCACAAAAATTGCTACCAGTACGCATACGCTTGGAGAATCGGATTACAAAATTTCATTATGCAATTTGAACGCCTTTTTTTCAATCGATTGATAAAAAATTTGGGCACGAATCTACAATTAAGGTAAGAAGGCCACATACCAAAATTTATTTATCTAAGTAATTTTGTTAAGAAGTTATTGCGATTATACAGACCGACAGACAATCAACCCTTCGACGCATTTGATCCAAAATTTGATACGGACCTACATTCACGATGATAAAACTGTGTATCAAGTTCTATCCATCTAGCTATTCCAGCTTTTGGGTTATAGTGCTCACATGAACGCGGACAGACAGTCAGACTTCCCGTAGACGGATTTTGTCTAAAATTTGACAGAAACCTACAAATTATGTGTAAAGATCACATACCAAATTTCAGCCCCGTATCTCTAATAGTTTTCGAGTTATCGTGTTCACAGACACATAGACAGACATAATTCCAAAATTGTGTTTTTCTGACTCAGGGAGGTCTAAAAGGTGGAGATTCGTCAAAATCTCGAGTTCGAATTTTTTGACGATTACAATACTTTCTCTTTGTATACTTCGTATACGAGAAAATAAAAATGAAACAAAAGCTTAAATCTTCTTAACTTAAAGCTTAATTTATTAAGCTTATAAGCTTAAATAAATGCTTCGATAAATTAATTGTTTTAATTTAATACTCTTTCTGGCAAAAAGCGGCTAAGTATAAAAAAATCCTTACAAATGATTTTAAATATCGTTTGGTGGAGAACTTTTTTGGTGGAAAATCGTTTGCTATCGTGCAGCAGCAATAAGCTTTTTTTGTTTAATTTATGAAAGGTTGTTTTAGAATATAAGCACATATATTTTATCTTTCAGCTGACCCAGCATCACATATTCTAAGGGAAAAATTACCGCTTTAACAGCTGAAGTGAAAACTCGAATAATTTTTTTTCAACAAAATGACCTATTTTCTATGTTTCCATATATTAAAACAGCCCCTTATTCGATTAAAAAATGAAATCGTTTAAAAAATGAAAAATTGAAGGTTACGATTGGAAAATTTGGAAATGATGCAAATATAAATATTTAGCAAATTTATACCTTAAACAAACGCGGTTCTCATATTTTTAATGAGAATATACTTCCAAATTGAATGACATATTTTCCTTATATTTAACTTTTATAGATTACGAGAAATAAGAAGTGTTCGGATACTTTTTTGAATGACTATTCATTCTACTAAAAGATGTTCGATTGGACCAAACAGGACATATGTCTCTATTTACAGATAAAAAGATGAGGTGCAAATTCACAAACTGCAAAAGATACACCGTAACAAAATGAAAAATCTGGTATTGGATTATGTCTTAATAAAAATAATAACCGTTTCCAAAATGTTCATACATTATCTCAATTAAGTAATATGTACTCATATTTGTCCTTACCATAACGTGAATTTTTTTATATTCCAGATTGATTTTTGTAATCTTTTGCGATGAATTTATATGTTTGTATTACAAATTAATTAATCTTAAAAGTATTTCGTGGAAATTCCTTGCAATAGTTCTTAAAATTTATCTGTGTGTAATATTATAAAATCTCATCATATTTTTTCAACTAAATCCGAATGTTCCCGACTGGCAACATTTTTTTTTATCCTGTAAACCGTACTTAAAACAAAATTTGATTTTTAAAGCATTTTTTCCTTGATATATTCAAGAAATGAAAGTCAAAAATTTTAATCATTTTTTTAAAAAAATCAGGCTTTAAAATAGCTATTTTTTAAAAAATGAAACCTATCTTTTAAAATTACTTTTAATGTATGATAAGTGACAGAAAATGGACAGTCTACATTAGATTAATCTAATCAAAAATAAAATAATCTGGATTGTGTGAGAGTTTTCATAAATTCATAGAATATTCATTTTCAAGAATAATCATTTGTGCTGGCAAATACTTAAAACAAAATTTGATTTTTAAAACACTTTTCCCATGATATATTCAAGAAATGAAAGTCAAAAAATTTTTAATCATTTTTTTAAAAAATCAAGCTTTAAAATAGCTATTTTTTAAAAAATTAAACCTATGTTTTAAAATTATTTTTATTGTATGATAAGTGACAGAAAAAGGACAGTCTACATTAGATTAATCTAATCAAAAATAAAATAATCTGAACTGTGCGAGAGTTTTCATAGATTCATAGAATATTCATTTTCAAGAATAATCATTTGTGTTGGCAAATTATATTTCAAAAACTATAGTTTTATCCCTTTATAATTTCTGATCTGCCTTATTCTTCTAATCATTGGTAATTTTTTTACATCAAAATACTCTTTCCTTTTCTACCAATTTCCAAAAAATAAATCTGATCATATAAGGAACATTCTTTCTCCTACCAAATTCGGTGAGAATACTGCACTTGTAGCAAAAATTGGAGGAGATAAAATAATAATTCTAAAAAATAATAACTTCTACAGAAGTTTTCTTCCAGAATTATATCAAGTGAAACTTTTCTTATAACTCTCAGAATGAATTTGTTAATAAATAAAATCTGGACAATCCGAATAGCTTTCTCAATCCGGAATAAAGATTCAAAAATTAGGTTCCAGTTATTCCCCGATGTCAGGTAACTTTAGTTTAGAAATTACTTAATATCTATTATCACACAAAAATAGCATGAAACACTATTACGAGAGATCAGACAAAGCACAAAACTCCAAACTATAAAACAAAGAAAAAATAAATGAATGGTGTAAGTACTTACTACAGAACGGGACAAAATTCAACTGCATGCTGCAAGAAAGCGATTACTTACGTTCAAGGATTTTACGAACCAAAACTATCCTTATCATGAACTTGATTCCGTCAGCCTTTTTTCTTTGTGGTCAGTTATCAAAATTTGGACAGACACGTTGCAACACTTGTCTGATTACTAAGGGACCGTTCATAAATTGAAATAGCTATGTTAAAGAATGAGAAGTTAAAACTAATGAGACCAGTTTTGTATGAAACTATTTATCTTTCGTCTAGTATATCCATTAAAATTGTTATTAAAATGAATAGTAACTGAATTATCAAAATTCTAAAAAGGGTTCTAATGTAAGCTTTAAATTTCTTAAATTTCTGGTGTTCCAAGAGAAGAAACAGAAAATCAAATAATTAAAAGAAAATTTACAAGATAATTACGAAAAGAGTGACTTTTACAAACTTTCATAAATTTTAAATTTTGGTTTCATGATATGTTATTTTACAAAAATGGAAGACTATAAATTTACTTTTTATCCTCTTTTTCAAGGAGAATAATAATATGATATCCCTGATAATGCATTTAAAAAAACTATAATACGGACTAAATTTAACTCTGAGACAAGCAAACAAGCCGCATTTTCTACTTCATGGGAGATGTTTATATTATTTTTTTTTATCCAAAGAAGATTCTTGTTACAAAGTATTCAAAGGATTTATTTTTTTAATTTTCAAAGAATTCAAATTTTGAATGAAATGAAACTTAAACAGATTATATATATTAATGCCGGATGAATAAACTTTGAACTATCAAAGTAACCATATTTCATGATAAACGAGCTAAATGTGATAATATAATTTTAAAAAATTAGGCCTCCAAATTTTGATAAATATCCATGCTTTAGACCTTCCTAACATTAAAAACACATTTTTTTAGGTATTCTGTATATGGGAACACGAAAATTGCCTGATGAATAAACTTTGAACTATCAAAGTAACCATATTTCATGATAAACGAGCTAAATGTGGTAATATAATTTTAAAAAATTAGGCCTGCAAATTTTGATAAATTTCCATGCTTTAGACCTTCCTAACATTAAAAACACATTTTTAGGTATGTACATTTTTCAGGTATTCTGTATATAGGAACACGAAAATTCAAACACAGAATGTGCTTATGCAAAAATGCTTATGCATAAGCTCATTCTTTGCGTTCTGTACTATTAGAATGTGCTTATACGCGAAAGATATTTAATTACATAAAAGAAAATACAGAAGAAGTAAACAATAGTGATAACATTATTCCTTTTTCGCGCGACCTTTTACTTTTTTGGAAATTAAAGTCTTTTCTTTTATCATAAATGGCAATAGAAACATCTGAATCCAAAATTTCCATTACCAAATCCAAAAAATTGCATTATTGGTTTTGTGTAATTTAAGCTCTTCTGGATAGCAATTAAATATATATTCAAAATCATTAAAACTAAACACAATCAGGTCATTAATGAAACGATAATCGTAAATAAGTTCATTCTTAATAAGTTCTCTCTCGAATGTATGAAGAAATACATTAGCCATACATACTTATACGCGAAACACACGATTGAACACGAAAATTCAAACACAGAATGTGCTTATACAAAAATACTTATGAATAAGCTCAATCTTTGCGTTCTGTGCTATTAGAATTTATACGCGAAACAAATGATTGAACACGAAACTTCAAACACAGAATGTGTTTATGCAAAAACTGTAGATTCATAAAAAAAAGCTGTACATATTGTTGCAAAAATCGTTCTGTGGGTGTATGGTGTACACAGTCCAACACGCAGGATAATGGAGAATGAATGTTTATTCACAAATGCGAGGGAAAACACGTTGCACAGGTAACAGGAAACAATAGATCTTGCACAGATTAGCAACGTAAACAGACAGCAATTCACAGGTAATAAAAGTTCAGCACTCCGAGATTTAGCAACACAAACAGTCATCAAATCACTAATAATGGCAATAAAAGCACTTTCAATTGTGCCAGCTTCCTAGCTCGCACTGCAGACGAAACTCCAAAGTCGTTCCAGTGGATCAACACTACTACCGCTCGGCGTCTAGCAGCTTACTAGCTCGCACAGCGGATAGAACTCCAAAGACGTTCGCGCTCCAAGGCGATCCCAGTCGATCAACATCCCCCGATATCCAAGGACTCTCCTTATATAGTCTCCCTCGGCAGGCCGTGACGTCACATGGAATCATGTATTGAAGCGTGTCTCCTCTCCTAATAGAGACATCGAGAAGATTCCAGCACCTTTGAGATCCCATATTTCGTCGCCCAATTTGTCGCCAAGGTCATGGGTCCAGACGTGGCTGCTGCCCGTCATCCCATACTTACCAACCCCTGTAAAACTCTCTTCCCAACCATAAGACTCACATTGCTGGGAAGCGACTTTCCATGTTTGTAACAATATTCATCATATTAAGATCCAAATTCTTCGACAAGAAGAGTGTTTACACGACTATTTCTTCATGTCCATGTGAACATGAACGCAGAACACTATATGAACGGAATTTTGCATAAAATCTGTGCTCTCAAACTGTATATTTGTATCAGATTTTGATTAAAAGTCATCAACGGTAAGAGATACCTTCTCTGTTCTCAATTTTCTCTACTAAGTTGCGAAGATAAGCAAAACATAATTGCGAAGAATATTTTGACTTAGTCGTTTTGTTGGTAGTATTCTAGAAAGTGGAGGGGAGAATACTTTGAATACTTGAGAGGGGAGAATATTTTGACTTAGTCGTTTTGTTGATAATATTCTAGCAAGTGGAGCGGAGAATACTCCCGATTTTTTAATGTCTGCGACACTTTGTTTTATTTTCATCTGAACTTAATTTTCAATTATATCTGTTATAAGCTACGAATTCCTAATATATGTTTGAGAAAAGGTTGCGTATAATTGAATTCAGATGTTATTCTATTAACATTTAATTTAATTTAGCATCCAGTAAACTCTGAAGTTTGATTACATATTCCGAAAGATGAAATTTCAGTGATTCTGCATCGATTTGGGATATAATTTTCTGGTGCATTTTTAATTTCAGTTGTATTTGCATTTGATGTTCTATTTCAAAGCATAATAGTGCAAGCAATATCGCCTAATAATTTATTTTCCTATAGTTTATTCGGTTTAAAGTAGAAGTAGTAATTCTTGAATTTTACCTTTAAACTTTCAGAAATTATTGTTTATATTAATCAGTGATTTCGATTTAAAATATTCTACGAACATCTTTAATTCAAAATAGCCACTGAATACGTAATAACTACTTTTAATACTATATTTTTGTGGAGTGAATTGTTAACCTGCAATAAGACGGACAAACCGTCTGTTTCCCAAAATGCAACTGGTATTTTAAATAAATTACATCACCTTCGAGTTCACAGTAAATTAGGGCATTTTTTATTTGTAAATTCAATGCATTACAACAATTTTCTGGTTACACATATGCAGGCAATGTAACGATTTTCGTTGCAGTGTCAATCAAATTCTTTGACATAAAATAAACAAACGTGATTACAATAAGATGTCTTTGAAAAATTATTCATTATATCATAGAATTTTGCTATTGTCAAAAAGTTTACTCATTCATTTTTTTATTGCCCACGCCGACCCCGCTTACCCAAAGGGTGTAAAGCATGTGACGAGTCGGCGGGAAGAAAAATTCCAATACAAATATTAAAGTAACACAATGAAAATAATAGAATACAATATATTAAAAAAATGAGGTAATACAATACAAAAAATATAAATAAAATAATACAATAAAAGTAATACAATACAAAATACAAATGTGAATATAAATATAATAAAATACAAACGTGAATATAAATATAATAAAATACAAATGTGAATAGAAATATGATAAAATACAAATGTGAATATAAATATAATAAAATACAAATGCAATATAAATATAATAAAATACAAATGTGAATAGAAATATGATAAAATACAAATGTGAATAGAAATAAAATAAAATACAAACGTGAATAGAAATATAATAAAATACAAATGTGAATATAAATATAATAAAATGCAAACGTGAATAGAAATATAATAAAATACAAATGTGAATAGAAATATGATAAAATACAAATGTGAATATAAATATAATATAATACAAACGTGAATATAAATATAATAAAATACAAATGTGAATAGAAATATGATAAAATACAAACGTGAATATAAATATAATAAAATACAAATGTGAATATAAATATAATAAAATACAAACGTGAATATAAATATAATAAAATACAAATGTGAATAGAAATATGATAAAATACAAATGTGAATAGGAATATAATAAAATACAAATGTGAATATAAATATAATAAAATACAAATGCGAATATAGATATAAATATAATAAAATACGAATGTGAATAGAAATATAATAAAATTCAAATGTGAATAGAAATATAATAAAATACAGATGTGAATATAAATATAACCAAACTAAAAGATTTGTGACCGTCTAAGACGGGCTTTTAGCTCTCCGAACAAATCTCATATCCCATTTTCACAGATTTTCTAACGAAAGTTATAGTAGAAAATCGCTTTTACATTGGCAGAGTGCTTAAGAAATTTAAAAAAAACAACACAAAAAACAGAGCTGATGAATCAATTGACACTAACCTGCATTTAATAATTACCTTACTTTTAAAAATTACTTTCGTTTCGTCCGAGTAAAAATAAGGCAAAATCCACTAACAGAAAAAATACATTACCAAATACGAAATAAATACACACTGAAAGAAAATAATAAGAAAGAAATAAAACTGTTAACGCGGTTCAATTTATATATAGAAAACGCCATGAATCAATTGCCACGAACTTTCGTTTTCATGAATAACTTTACCGAGGCAAAAAGAAATAAACAGATGAAGTCATTTTATTGAAATTTATTCCAATACAGCATGCATAAAAGAACTAAGTCCGAGTTCTTTGACGTCATAAGAGAAATTAGATTTGCGCGTTCGTTAATGACGCAGAGCAAAGGGGAGTGCTTTTTTATAGGCGTAGACAGATCGTCTGAGTCTGTCTGGCACGTAGCCAAACAAACCATTTGACAGCGATACTTCATTCTCTGGCCTTTTATATATATTAATAGAAATGTGAATATAAATATAATAAAATACAAATACAGTCGGACCTCTATTTAACGAACCTCTATTTTGCGAACTTTTTCTTGGAACCAAGAACATTTTGCGAATTTCTTCGTAAAATAACCTCCAAATAGCGAAGTGCATTCTCTATTTAACGAACTTTTTCTTGTGATCAAATATTTTTTTTCTCCCTATGCCTCAAAATATTTTTAAAAATTTCAAACTTATTCTTTCTTTTAACACATTTTATGTTGATCAATGACCTTGAAGCTGGAAAATGTCAAAGCGAAAGTGCTTGAGCATCAAAGAAAAAAAATTTAATTCTTCATGAGATGGATAAAGGCGTGGAAAAAAAGGATATTGCTTTAAAGTTTAATATTTCTCCAAACAGCTTATCAACCATAATAAAAAAATCATGATAAGATACAAAATTATGATTCATCGGATTCTTGTTCAAAACGTTTAAAAGCATGTGTCTATGAAGATGTGGATGAGGCAGTTTTGAAGTAGACAGTGTGAATAATAAAAGCAATACAGCATTGAATTGTGATGAAGATGGAAATGATCATGATGCAGAAATCAACAAACCTTCGTATGATGAAATGCTAAAATTCATTAATTTTAATATAAAATTATTTTTTAATTGAAAATACAGTGTATTCCCGGACAATGTTTTGTTTTATTCTTGTTTTCCTTGCAGATTTCTTTTTGATGGGTAAAATATATAAAACAAATATATTATTTTACAAAATAAAGGCGTGATTAATTACTTTTTTAATAATATTTAGTGTTTATGAATTTAAAATCTGTTTTGTGTAGTTTAAAGTATTTTAAAAGGTGAATCTCTATTTAACGAATTTTCCATATAACGAACTTTTTTTCGGGATTTAGCGACTTCGTTAAATAGAGGTCTGTATGAATATAGATATAATGAAATACAAATGTGATTATTAATGTAATAAAATACAAATGTAAATATAAATATAATAAAATACAAATGTGAATATAAATATAATAAAATACAAATGTGAATATAAATCAAATAAAATACAAATGTAAATATAAATATAATAAAATCCAAATGTAAAATATAAATATAATAAAATCCGAATGTGAATATTAATATAATAAAATACAAATGTGAATATAAATATAATAAAATACAAAT
>BGPR01044787.1:0-12512 GCA_013235015.1 Araneus ventricosus | reverse complement strand
ATTTTATTTCAGTTGAACGATCTTGATACTAAAAGGGAATCCATCATAAAAGGTTTCGAAAACATTCGTAAGTATAATTTTATTCAGAGTCAAGTACTATAACTAATTACGATCTGTCAATATTCTTTCCATTTTCGTGAAAGTTTTCTAAGGTGATAGTTTACAATAATTGCCATTATATGTGTATATATTTGAAATTTCAGTTTGAATTTTCGGTATTAAAAAGTAGAAACTTCAGCGATTCCAAAAATATATATAGCCAGTAATAACTGGAATTGACTCGAAAACACAGTACCATCGCCAAATTTTTGCCAAACTGGACTTTTTCAAGCGATAACCTGTCAAATTTGGTATAAGATATATGAGGGTTACAGATTAGATTACCCCGCCCTGGCCTAGGCCGTGCAGGAAAAATGTGATACATCTTATTTTTCAATATTTTTCTCTTCTTCTTCTTCCTTTTTTTTTTAGTGACGGGAAACATCAGTTTCACTGAACGACGACAATAAGTCTAATTCTTCAATTAACAGTTCGTGAAGAAGTCCTCGCAATGAGATACGAATATCGGCATTATTTATCAAGTCTCTTAAACTCATTAATTGCCATCCACTAGGCCAATTTTTTCTGTATGATGTCCAAATTTCGCACTCTTTAATTACGTGAAGAACAGATCCCGTTTCTTGGCCGCATAAACATAACGACGTTTTCTCGAAGAATCTAGCCTGATGTTTCATAAAAACTCCATGTGCCGTCAAAATTTGATTTATGCAGAAATCGCCATATAGTCTATCAACGTTTACTTTATCTATTAGGTTTTTGGTCCATCGCGCATTTTTTTAAATCATTCCAACGATTTTGCCACAGGTCCTTTATAATTTTATTTCCTTCATTTCTTATCTGATTTCTAGAGGGAAGAAAACTAATTGTTTCATCTGAAATCAATGTTGCCTCCAGGGCCGGCCGGAGGGCGGTGCAAACGGTGCGGCCGCACTAGGCCCCGCGTTTTCTAAAGGCCCCGCGCAGCTGACTGATTTTGCAAATTAAAAATGCATTCTAATTTTTTTTATTTTAATTCGAATGCATTTGAATATAATCACACGATATGTGCACATTTCACGTCAACCGATCAAAGGCAAGGTTGCGGGCTTCGAATCTCACTACATAGCCAAAACAGAGTAAGAAAAGTAATAACAATATGTTTCATTATGCTTGCGTTGTAACAGATGATAGTACATCATACATTTGGTCGGGAAATAAATAAAATCTTTTTATTTAAAGGGAAGACAAATGCTTAATATAATATATTATTGAAAATTACTAAATAATATATTTCATTGTTGTTTGTTGCAATCATACTACTAAAAAATTGATCTTAATTTTTTATATTGTTTTTGGACAATTTCGGAATATGACTAGAGACAGAGATACCAGAATGAAACACATGTGTGGATCTGATAAATTTATGTAAAACATAGAAAAAGAAAGAAAATTGCCAGAAACAGGAGGAACTCCCTTGCAGAATTTTTAAAAACCGAAAATGTCCAACAAACTGACGAAATATATAATTAACAGTTATTGAAAAATAAAAATCGCGAAACTCAAATTACACCGTATGACTTCCGTGAAAACAATCCTAATCATAAAATCCTAATGCAATAAAATATTTTGTTTCACGAAATCAGTTTCAAGGTCCCGCAAATCAACTTTGCACCAGGCCCCGCTTTTGTTCGGGCCGGCCCTGGTTGCCTCCTTGGCTAATTGATCTGCACGTTCATTCCCAAAATTCCCCATGTGTGCTCTAATCCAATATATGAGGGTTAAGACCATTATGAAAGCTATCATTGAAACGGCTGGCCAAGGGAGTGCTAATTTGGCGACGGGGTAGTACCTTGTTTTCGAGTCTTACAATTGAGTGCACGTAGATAGCTAGGACCGGCATCATCACCAATGAATAATGTAATATCTGCTTTCAGGTTTCACCCCAAATTAGACCTCACTTAGTAGAATCCTGTATTTCTGTTTCGCCAGGTACACTAAGTCGCCCCATTGACACCACAGCGACAAGGAAAAATATGGGCTGTTAATGTAACAATGTGACCTTTTAACGTATCGATTTAAATCAAATATATATACAGTGGAACTCCGCTAATCCGAACTAATTGGGACTGCTGCCTGTTCGGATTACATAAAATTCGGATTACCCGTAATTACGATAAAAATAGAAAAGAAAAAGATGTGTGCTAAAAAAAAATGTAAATTATAAGTACTCAGTACTATTATATCTTGAATTCCCTTTTATTCATAAGCAATAGAAAGAGAATATGTCTCCCCTTTTCATCAGAATAATGGATGTGCTCCTGTATGAAGTGACCTTATCTTACGGCGAATTGCATTAGTTTCTTCAATGTGTACAAAATTATGCATGCTGAAAAAGTACTTTTTTGTTTTTAGTATGTATATTTAAATCTTTTCAGGTAATCTTTTCAATTACATATAATTTTCGAAAATAAAATCGGTTCGGATTAACCGGAATTTCGGATTAGAGGGGTTAGGATTAGCGGGGTTCTACTGTACTAAGTATGCCAAGGCCTTATTAAGTCGCTCATCGCCAAAACAGAGCAAAAGAAACAATACGGATGTTATTTATTATAAATTTTATTGGCTTTGTAATTAATTCTTCACACCGTGTTGGCGTTGAGGCGACTTTCTGTCAATTAGCATACAGCATTCTTGGTTTCAAGCTCTCTCATTTAGTTTAAGAATATCAAATTACTTTTAAGAAGATATTTGATAAACACCGACATTTTTTCTGAGAGCAAATTCACCACTGAAATGTTTCAGTAGAAATTAGATATTTTCTCCAAAATTCATTTTACAGTTGTCTTTCAAACTCCAAAAATGTAGGTGCAAACGAATTGGTTAATACAGTAGAACCCCGGTAATCCGAAATTCCGGATAATCCGAACACCTTTTTTTTAAAATTTTCTGAAAACCTTTTACTGAAAAAATGAAGGAAAAATAACAATTACGAATCAGAAAGATGTTTATTCCTAACTTAAAAGAAGTATTTGAAGTGGTCTTGAAGAATGAATACAGCACCTTAATTAGTCGAAACAAACGCAGATATCTTCTTTTTACCGTCACCTTGTTTGCCACTGTACCGTGCGAATCGCTCTTTCCGTACACCTTCACAGAGTCCATACTCTACTGCATTTGGTATATCAAGAGTATTTTACCGAATTTCCCGGATAATCCGAATTCCCCGGAATCCGAACAGAGGTCAGCCCCAGTTAGTTTGGATTATTGGGTTCTACTGTATTGCGATGGAGATACATAATATAATCAATAACGTCGAATATCTTAATTCAATTCCAAGAAAAATAAATTTTTAAAAAATAAAACCTCAAACTTTTTTTTATTAATACCTTTATTTGAGTGGAGATCGAATTTGATCTTGAATTCACTAGCGGCGATTGGATGAAAAAAGCGAGGGGGCGATAAATTTACTGATACTTAAAGTACCCGGGAGTATGGGTGGTAAATCACAAAATTTGCTAGCTTTCCCGAATACTGTTGCTTTTTGTAATTCCTAGTTTTAAACAGCTGAAAAGAAGTAAAATTGAATTTTTCCCAGAAAAGTAGCGGAGTAACCCCCCCCCTCGACCCCCTTATTCGCAGCCACTGCTTGAATTACATACGAGTCTTAAATTCATTATGGTTAGGTTTAAGAATCACAACATATTTTGTCGTTATTGTTATAATCCAGATAATTCTAGCAGATGCGGAACGACCCCATAAGTCCATGAACTCGCAAAAAACCAAAATGTTAAGGGATTTTCTAATATCGTCGAGTACGCGCGCTAAAATATGAAGGGAAGAGGATTCTGTCTGTTACAGTTTCTAATAAGTTTGGTAAATTTTGACTCCGGCTCAGTGGTAAAACGAGGAACAAAATTATTTCATTTTTCAAGTCAATAGATGACAAGGACTATGTAACTATTTACAAATTCAAAAATTTTAAGTATTTCCCTGATTTATATAATCTTGGATACTTTAACCGAACCACAGACAAAAACCGCCAAATCTTAGCAATAGTTTATTAAGCAAGAAAACGCCAAATTCAAGGTTAATGCAATGAAAAAAAAATAAAATCTCGAAGTATACTAAGTATTGAAAGTCTATTTTTTAATAAAAAGAAAGTGATCTATATTTATATCCTCGATGATCAGTTGGCCGCGGTGGCCTAGTGGTAAGGTTTCGGCTTTGAGGCCGGAGGGATCCAGGTCCTAAACCCGATCCCACTGAAGGTTCGCCGTGTATGGGGCCTGTTGCACGCTAAATCATACGTAGTGGCCAAACGTCCTTCCGTTGGTGTGGCGTGGATGTTTGGAGAGGGGGTGGCAGCTCAAGTGTCGTCCTCGTCATCTGACAGTGGTTCAAAATGACGAGCTCCGTCCCAAAATAGTCCTCGTGTTGCTTCAAAACGGGACGTAAATGTAACTAAACCAAACCAAACCTCGATGGTCAGTATAACATAGCATTTTCTAACTAAATTAATGTTTTCGAATAAAAACATTTTTAGTTCAAATGTTTGGCAATGTATGTGAATATTTTTTTCCTGTAATTATCAGCCTAGGTTTTTCTAAATTCCCCCCCTTAAACGACATTTTAATGCTATATTACATCTGAACGAGAAAATATGAATTCGTTTATTTTACAGTCTCTGTTTTAGAATATTTGCTGACCGAATTCCCAATAATCCAATTAAAATTAATCATCAAGGAAAAGGCATTCCGCAACCGAAATAACAACAAAAAAACCCGTTCGATTTGTTTTTGGAAATTTATTTGGCCGCAAGTTTAATATTGTTAGCTTCATATAATGGCTGAATTTGTGCCGATGTGAATTAACCCGATTTGCATCCAAAATAATGTCATTATTTTAACTGAATTAGAAATCAGAAGTTTGCCAACTTTTTTTGCATGTCTAAGTTTTCTCTTTGTTAGATGGCTTCAATTTTCTAAAATTAGCCTATTCTATCAATCCCCGTTTCAAAAAAAGAGTACAAAAAGCTTTAACAATTGAAAGTACTATTGAAATTTAAATTATTAATTGCGATAAAACGTAACGTTGTTAGAAGTGGAGAATCTATTGTTCCAAATCATTTTAGAGATACGGCTTTAAACAGTGCTTTCTACATAATTCTAAACAATGTCCAAAATCATTATAGCTAAGATTTATTCTAGGAAAGAGCCTTTTCTCCGCCATCTTGAGAAATCAAAAGAAAATATCCTTGGAGCATCTTTTTGACGTTTGTGGTCTTCTGTTCAATATGGGCGAGTTATAAATATCTTCTACCAGCAATGGTCTTTTATTAAATTTACCATGAAATGTTTCTATCAGAATTGTTGAAAGTTCCTTAATTCTTTGTATTCCGAAAACAACTGTAATCTACAAATATTAGGTTTCTAACGATTTTTTCTCTTATCAAGCAAATTTGTAATGTTTTCTTATCTGTAAATTTAAGTTGCTTAAAAAAGCTGCATTGGACTAGTGTTTTGTTTCCAATTGATTTTATTTTGAAATGAATACATT
Source organism: Araneus ventricosus (assembly GCA_013235015.1). Taxonomy (NCBI): domain Eukaryota; kingdom Metazoa; phylum Arthropoda; class Arachnida; order Araneae; family Araneidae; genus Araneus; species Araneus ventricosus. The sequence goes on along the minus strand of BGPR01044787.1, from coordinate 6,917 downwards.
GCCTGATATCAGATTGCTAAATTTATTTTTCTCGTATCCTTCCCCTACTTCCAAACAGTTGCAGTTGATAAATATTGAAATATTTCAGTGCTTGACGAAAGGCTCGTAAATGCTATAATGATTCCTAGTGACGCTTTAGAGAATTTTTAGGAAGATGGAGAGCTTGAAGAAGAATGAAGTTTTTCTCATAGATTCACTCTGCGAATATTATTTTGGTAACAGTTCAGGAGAATGTTTTCAATATCGTTATCTTAATTGCATATCTGATATAATGGGTTAGTGTATAAACCAAATTTACGTAAAAGGGTTGCAGTGATGAACATACGGGTATAAATGCTTGAAATAGCGATGTATTCTCCTCTATCTTTCAACCATGACGACAGAGCGATAATTGATGGCATATACCCCAGAGATTCTTGATATTTTCAATTTCTGAATGCTTCATTTGGTTTTTAATAGATTATTTTCTTTTTTTGGATATTATGAGATGATACGTATCTTTCGATGCAACCCAGTCTAAGTAAGGAGTTGAATCATTGCTCCTTTTACGAAAAATTCCGCCTTTTCATTCCAAAAAAAATGTTTGTGTGATTTGGGATCCAAATGAGTATGATTTTTTTAAATTCAACTTTGCCCTAATCTTGATTTTAGGATTTTATCGCACAATGTGTGAATATTCTTTGGGCATTTCATGGAAACATATTTCCTGCTTGTAAGGCAGATAAACTGTCTTTCAAAATCATTAGGTTTTTCTCTGGAATTGAAAGATCGTCAATTTCTTGGCCGATTGTGAGAGCTTCACCCGTAAATATGGAATTAATAGGATGGATCCGGAACACGAATGAGTTCCGATTAGCAACGCCAGTAATTGAAGTAACATTCAGTGACTTGGAAGCATTTGTAGTAGTAATAAAAGAATGTTGGGAATTATTGTTGATGAATTCTTTAACCCCTTCTTCGTTGGCGTCGCATCTCATGCGGCGAAAATAAATGTTGCATCGTTTAAAATGAATTCGTCTCTACCTCCACGTCTCGCAATATTTCGCGATCATTTTTTTGTAATTCTAAATATTTCTAAGAGATGGCGCAAATAGTCCTACTTTCTTCATGTTTTCGTGGTGAGATTTTTCGCCTTGAATGGAAAACATAATCATTTCGTCGGAGATTCGAAAAAATATATCCAACAAAAAAGAGGTTGAAAAGCTCTTCGATATCACTGCACGACACGGATTTTTTGTCAGTGATATTCCAGTGATTTTAGGATAAATTCGTAGTGTTGATTCCAAATCTTGCATTCTTTTCGTCAGATTGGTTGTAATTTTTGAGATAAAGTAAAAATTAAATTTTAATAGTTTTATGTATGCACTACTCAATTCGTATTGAAACTTCCAAATATATACAGCAGTACTAAGATTAAATCAATGCATTAAATCAACTTAATCCTAAACAGTAATCATTATATAAATCAAAAGATAAATCTATAAAGAAATCATATAAAATCTGTGTTAAATGTATGCTAAAGAATAAAATTCAAAACAATATTAATGTGAATTAAATAAAAATAATAAATTTCAACAAATAAACTAGATGGATCAGAATGGATAGTAAAAATACATGATGATATTGCATTATGTTCAAGAAATTGAAAATTAAATAAGTTCATGGGTAATAAGTTCATCAATTAATTCATGGAAAAAGCTTTTATATGATTTCCTTCTACGTACAATGGAAGATTCGCGTTGGAGTCTAGCAGTAATCTTTCACCATATGTGTGTCCCACCTCCCTTGATATCTTTGTTCCATTACTTTAATATCCTGATAGCCGAAATCTTTTCTTAAAGTTGTTTTAATTTCTGTTACTTTATGTATTATGTCTGTATGTTACGTTTTGAACTAATAATATATTCTACGTTGTGAATTAATAAGTTTCAGAGATTATTTTTTCAAGTGTTACCCTAAACAAAGAAAGTAAGTAAATTTGATATTTTTTGTGCTAAATAACATTTTATTGTACATATACATTCACCTGTTGCATTTCATCGACTAATAATGTGTGAAGATTATGGCGTGAATTAAGAACTAAAAATTGCAGTAATTTCACATATTTTTGACAACTTTGAAAGGGATCTGTGACAGGAAGTTACAGAAGATAAAATAAAATTTATTTCTCTTAAGAAGTTGAGTACTTATTGCTATAATAAAGAGAAATTTTATAATTAATGAAAAACAGTCTGATTTCGACAGTTTTTTGGACCTCCCTTTACTTAATGCCGCTCACTTTGGTTTCCCTTTAATTTCTATCAATTTTTGTTTTCTCATATCCGAATTATGCAAAGTGAAAATATTGTAATCATCAAAGAATTTAACCTGGATATTTTCAATAATCTTCAGTGTCTGGAAAGAAAGTAATTTCTGGAATTATGTCTCCCTGTCTGTTGGTTGGTTGGTCTGTGAACTCAATAACTCTTAAACTAAACAAGGTGGAAAAATGATATTTGGCCTTGTAATATTCGTAACGAATAAAGATATATATATTTGTAGAATTATTAAAATATTAAAAAAAAATTAATTAGATAAAAATCGTTTGGCTGAAAAAGAAATTAATTCAAAATATCGTTTGGCATTAATTCTTTTCTAAAGGTTATTAAAATAGTTTGGCAACAATATATTGTCTTTTGCTAAAGTTGCCTAGCAACAGAGAACTTTTTCTCTGTGCAGAGAATAATAAGTGAATTGAACATGGAATTCGATGTTAGAAGTGAGTGATGCAAAGTTTGTGATGTAAGAGTATGTTTTACATGTTTGTGCTGTGGAAGACGTCCAATAAATATATTATTTTTGATAAAGAAGGTTCCACGATTATTCATGCCATGCAGAAATACATCACAACCTTTACGCAAAAATTGTAGACATCTATGAAATTTTGAATGAAATCCGTCCACGAAAAGTCTATCTGCCCGTCGGTGTGCATGTGAAGTAGGTTACTCCAAAATGCAGTGAGCCAATTGGATTTGGTGTATGGTTTTACGGCTAGAATTGTTTATTTAATCCAAATTTCGGACCAAATCCTTCAGCGGGTTGACTGTCTGTCGGTCCGTCTATTCGTGAGCTTACAAATGCGGTAACTTGAAAGCGCCACTAGTTAGATAAACGAGATTCGGTATGCTGTGTAGTCACCAAAACTGTAGATATGTATCCAATTTCGGATTCAAAATTGTAGATCTTTATCCAATTTTGGATCAAGTCAGTCGAAAAGCCAGTGTTCAAAATGCATATTCGGTTTCCTCACTTTCCTACGAAACGCAAAAAGCGCCACCTGGTGCAATTAAAGAAAAAAGTCGAGAGAAGAATAATCTCTGTGGTTTGGATTCGGAACCCTTGCTCTTTCTAATGATTATCAATTGTGTCTCGCATGGGTGGTTAAAAGACAAGGATATTATAATCAAACATCTATGGCTCCAAACGAAGCGGAATTTCGCTAGAATGTAGTACAAGTGATGCGCTCTGTGAAAACCGAAGAAAAAGAAAAACCGGTTTAAAAATGGTACTTTGAACGAAAATAGATTTTATGCAGAGAATAAAATTTCGGCTGTGTTTTTAGTTAAATTAAAAAGAAAAGAACTCTCAAGTGAACTATTCAATTTGTCTTCAGCAATAAAAAAAAATCGGAAAGTCCCCTGCAGTCACCTTGAATAATGGTGCTGGCGAATGAAAAATTTAAATTTTCGCCACTTTTGATGAAAATGCAAATATTTTTTTTCTTTTCCCTTTCCTTGTTTTCCCAGAGAGCATTCGTTGCACTAACTCCTCATAAAATTCTGCTTCTTTTGGAGCCATAGAACCTCGGAGGCTTTCTGAGTAGGATAATTTTTATTGTAACATTCCTGTATTTTGTAAATTCTTAATTATTTGAACCTTCCAGCAATGTTGGGAGCCAGGATAGGGTCAGATACTTTGAAGGAATTGCTTCTAATAAAACTCTTTATTCCTTTTTCTTTCCTTTCTTTTCTGTATTATTCCCTCCCTCTCCACTCTTTGAACTATCTATTTTTAATTGCGTTTCCCATTAAAAGAAGTTAGAAATAAAATATAAGAAAGGCGCAGTTCGGGTCCGCGCCGTAGATTTTTCGTGGAAACGTCGGGATAAATTCATGAAACAAGTGTTTCGTATTAATATGTAATTTCATTATCAATCTCTTTAATACAATATTTACACAGAGTAGTGTAATGGTTACAGAATAGATAAATCACAAGTTTATCGCATGTCACAAGGCTCTGTGGTAGATTTTGATTTATCTATTCTGTAACCATTACACTACTCTGTGTAAATATTGTATTAAAGAGATTGATAATGAAATTACATATTAATACGAAACACTTGTTTCATGAATTTATCCCGATGTTTTCACGAAAAATCTACGGCGCGGACCCGAACTGCACCTTTCTTATATTTTATTTAGAGTAGCTTTTGATGGCGCTATTTGTTGACAGTATATAGAACTACATTTCGCGTATGCGCAGTAAAACATTATTTACTACAAATGCTCATATTTCCCGAAATATTCAAATTTTAATACAATGTTTCTTTCACGTATCAAGTATTCTGTAAGTTTCGTGCAATTCAAAAGAAAACTCTGGATGTTATAATCAAAAAACATGCGGAGTTTGAAATTTTCAATTTAATACCGATTTTTACTTGTATTCTGATAAATATTTTTATTGTCTCACTTTGGGTCCTAGTAATACTCCTCAGGCTCTTTAAAATGACACCAGAATAAACCTCCCAGCTAAACGTGTTTCCACGCTACACGTATTTATAACCATACATAAAACTAATTTATAACAATCACGAGCATGCGCCTACACTGGTACGATGACGTCGCAGGCAAAACAAATACTATGCGACAAACTCTTACAGATATGATCTATCCCTTGTGGGGTCAACCATTCTTTTCGCATTATTAGTCTCGTAGTTATTAGCGATTCAAATCTGACGGTATTTTGTCACACAAGAAAGTTCGACCGACTATCACTGCAACGAGCGGAAAAACATTTTCACGTCAAAAGTTACTCTGACTTGTTGTTTCGCAGAGGAAGAGAGTTCAATACAAGCGAGGGAACGACAGCGTTATTCCGCAGTGGCTGAATTTGCATAAACTGCTATCGTTCGCCAACTCTTGCATTCAACATTTTTACTGAACATTTATTTGTGGTTTGATTTTAAATTATAATTATGAGTAAAAATATGATATAATTTGTATTTATTTATACTTTTGCTAGTGTACTAAAATTTAGAAAGTTTATTATAATTATTTTCTACTATTTTATTTTAACCTATAACTCATTGTAATTGCTAGGGAATCTTGAAAGCACCTTTTTTCTCAAATTCAAACTTAATTCGTCATTAGTATTTAATACAAAATTTACCAGTTAATTATTAACGGAAAAATAAGATAAGTATTCTGAAGATATTAAAACAGTGTATTGTCGTCCAGAATACACAAGTGTATAAATTTCAAAATTTTAGGGCACGAGGACGTGAGTACAAAAATCGATTACGAAATTCTATTTTTACAAACATGAAAAAAGTCAAATTAAATAAAAAGTGTGCAAAAACAGTGCGCCATTTTCAATAAAAATGGATTTTATTTTGGAACAAAATTTGAGTCACTCTGAAATGTGGAATTGCCTTTCAACGCTTTGAAACGAATGATAAGAACAACTTTATGTTGTAAAAGTAATTGCTACCTCTTTGAACATATTTACAATAATAATTCGCCTTCGGTCCTTTCTATTACCAATTTATTTAGTTGGCTTGTTCTTGCAAATTTTGTAACGATTTCTTTTCTTTTCAAGACCTCTTCATCCCGGGATCTGGACTGCTGAGATCCACTGTGTGAGTAAAGGGGCCAGAATGACGAGTCCAAACAGAGGGAGGATGCTACCTAGAAGATGATCATTGGTTATACCATTCTTCAAGCTATGGTCTAATCTGTATTTCACTTCATTCGGTCTTTACTTCGATTGTGTCAAATTAATTCATGGACTCTTCTTTCCTTCACCTCGAGCAAAGTAGAACCACCATTCCTCTGAAGAAATGTTCAGACTGCCCAAGGACATCAAACCTCACGCAAAATGTGTCACAATAATTTCTCACTGTAGAACAGTAATGTGTCTATAGCAGACTGAATTTTGCTCCAATCCACATCTGGGTTAATGTTGTTTTATTAGTTTATGCCAATTTATGTCTCTAAAAATAACTCTCTTTTATTTGGAGATGAACTGACTGCTCTGTACAGAACCCCTTATTTCGTCTCTACAAGACTGGACTAATTAACAAAGAAGGATACTACATATACACTTTCGGACTAGTAAGAAAACTGCCAAAGAAACAATATTCTGCTATTAGATGTCAGTTATCAATACTTGTATTCTGCTGTTTTAAAATGCGCGTTACATGATCATTATTTATTGACAAAATAATTAAGCTATTTTTTCCTCTCGCAAAAGAAAAGGGAGGCGTTTTGATAGCCACACAGGCTTCGGAGTACCGGCATCTCTCGCATCCGGACGTTGATCATTAAAATTATGAGCCAGATGCGACAGCTGCTTGGTCAGTAGGTGAGTTGTGTATTGTTGTCTTTTATTCACATGGAATAATTAGGGCAGCAGTGATACAACATTCTTTTCACACGTTTTCAGTTCTTAAATGCGCGTTACATGGTCATTATTTATTGAAAAATAATTAAAATAATGTTTTCCTCCCGCAAAAGAAAAGGCAGGCGTTTTGATAGCCACACAGGCTTCGGAGTACCGGCATCTCTCGCATCCGGACGTTGATCATTAAAATTATGGGCCAGATGCGACAGCTGCTTGGTCAGTAGGTGAGTTGTGTATTGTTGTATTTTATTCACATG
>BGPR01044786.1:0-12513 GCA_013235015.1 Araneus ventricosus | reverse complement strand
TATGAGGTACGGAAACCCCGACAATAATTAATGAACACCCTGTATTTCTGAGTTTTAAGCATACTTCTAGCTCTAATTTAATACACGATGGTATGCAGTATCTTTATTCTAAGTGGTTTAATTTTTAGATTATTTAGAAAAATTCTGGTTGGGAATATTTGACCCATTGCAGCTTCGGTGTCGACCGAATACATTTTGTGGTGAGGATAAGTTTTCTCGTGCGTGGAGTTTGTTGGTAATATGGTAACCCAAATATAAAGAATAATTATTTAAAAATAGTTTAAGTAATTATTTAATAAATAAAATTTCTTTTTAATGTGATAATTTCAAATAATGCAAATAATTATTTTTGTAAGAATTTTAAAAATAATTAAAATTTATTTGTTCCATTTTTTTTTCTCGCGTGAAAAAAAAAAAATTTTTATTCATTTATTATTTTAATAAAAATCTTTTGCTCGAACTATTTGTCATCGTTTGGTTTCTTTTAACGTTTCTCTATTTCGTTAAGAGTTCGTCACTTTGCTGGTTTGAATTTTCTCGCCGAATATATCTTTCTTCTTTTGCTTTTGTTTGGATTATAATATTAGGAGAACCGAGTAAGTCTATTTAGCTTTTCCAATTTCTTGATTTGTGAAAAATTTTTAAAATCCTTTCTTTTTATTTTTATGCAGTTATATTCTATTCTAATTTCACCCAAACTGGCAATTCTTCAATGCGCTATTGACGTTTCAGTTCAGACGCCCAGTTTCATTGCTATAATTTTTATTACTTAATTAATTCAATATTTTGTTTGTTTAATTAATTTTGAACTAATTTAATTTAGTTTAATAATTAGAATTAAATTAATGAGTAGACTAATTTAATTTATTTAACTAGAATTTTATTAATAACAATTGCGTTTTAAAAATGTCATATTTTTTTTATTTTAATATTAATTTTATTCATATTTTTTGATAATTAAGGCTCTTTTAATTCAGAACTTTTAACCCAATATCGGAATTTCGCGTATCTCTAAATTATGGAAAGAATTTAAGTATTCTTTTCATGTAGGGCTAAGTATCCTTAGATTAGGGTCAAGTATCCCTAAGGGTAGGGTGACTTGACCCTATGTGATTTCATGAAATATATTTATTATTTGATTAAATGACATACCAATTTGGCGTAAGTACATTCGTCATTTTTTAATGCGTATCTTTTTATGATGCTTATTATCAAAATTTTCGAGAAATATAAAAAAAATTAAAAGTAGGGTCAAGTATCCCTAGTTTCCCCTATCTGTTCTGAAATAAATTAAAATCATGGCTTCAAATCAGTGGAGGATGCAAAATGCTTTTTTTCTGTCTAAATGCAAGAAAGAAACAGAAATCTGATGATCAAGAAAATTTACGTAAGAATACAAGGTCTGCATTCAAATAATCTGTAGAATATAATGCGGTGAAATTCTATTTAATACTGCATTTGAAAAAATTTCTCAGAATTAAAAGAAAACTGACTTTAAAATCAAAAGAAAACTATTGCATATATTATTTTTATATATTATCCTATAAGCTTATCGAAATATAATTAGAAAATTTACTAAATAAAAGTCTAAAACAGAACTAGCGTTCTAGGATGCATTTCGTTTTCATTCAAATCATATTTATTTCACATCGGGTATTTAAGATTCAATGAGCTCTGTTCTTGAGCATTAACAACAGCATCTTTGATTTCAGTTTCTGTGTTCCCTATTATAAAAGAGCCTCTTTTCCTATTATTTCAGAATATACTGAAACAAAAAGAAATTCTCTTCAACTCAAGAGATCAGTTCAACTTAATTGCAATCAAGAAAATTTACCTTATGTAATTAAGTTATACAGGTTCATTTTCCAGAGCTTATGATTTGAAATTACATATCTCTATTTTCATTCCTAACTTGTCAATTAAGATACTTTAGGTAAAATTTATAAAAATATGTTTTAAAAGTTAGATAACATTTTAATATCTTTATATGTTAATTCAATGATTTTAATTTAATTTTGATTCCATCTGGGAAGCCTCATCCAGTAGTTAATATGAGAAAAAATTGATAAGATTTTAAAATATTTATAATAATGAATTGCGAAATATATTAAAGATTAAAATGTAGAAAACAATAAAAGTATAAATTTTTTTATAAAAACATTCTTTAATTAGTGTACTAAAAAGTAGAAAATAATTTATCAAAAAGTGGAGGTCAGATCACCACAACGTGACATGTAAAAAGCAATACTGCATGAAAATTAATAAGCAATGAATATCATAAGAAAGGAAACTATTAAAGATTCATTAAAAGATTGAAATAAACATAAATACGATTAAAATTCCAATTTACTTTGATTATTTCCATGATCATCTCACGGTTTTACAATTTTGTTTTAATCCCAATATATTTGATAAAAAATAACTTTATAATTTTTAGTGCATTGGTAAATGTGGGTTTCTAAAAGTTTCTTTATTTTCATTATTTGATATAACCAAAGACTCCTTGAAATCTCAGATTATTATAAAAATTGTCTGAATGCATAAATTTTAGTAATTTTTTGAAATGAAAAAGTCAAGATTTAAAATGTGAAATTGTGACATTTCTATGCAATATTCAATTATTTTGCGTGGTTAAAATTTGGAATTACCCTTTGGAATCATCAGTGTGCCCATTCTACACAAACCTACACAACCTAAATGTGATTAAAATTCAATTTTACTTTCAGTGACTCATAGTTTTACCTGTTTGTTCTTATTTCCATACTTTTAATATAAAAAATAATTTTCTGCTTTTTCGTATTCTGACAAAAGCGCATTTTTAAAAGCTTTTGTATTTTTATAATTTAATATAATCTAAGACTCATTGAATTCTCAGATTATTTTAAAAACTGTCTGCTTGCATAAATTTCAGCAATTATATGAGATTAGAAGGTCTAGATTTAAAATGTGAAATCTATACACTCTTCAATTGCTTTGCATATTTAAAATTTGGAATTACCCTTTCTAATATCACACCAAGTGGACACCTCAAATATGAGGCTGAGAAACTGCCATATAGGTAAGAAGGGTCTCGTTTCCAAGGTGGATACAATAATGGTGTGGGGTCGAGCTACCTCCTCACCGATGAAGTGTCGTACCGCTGTCTGAGGGGTCGTCGCATATGTCGAAAATAATGGGGCTATAAGGAGTCGGTGACAGAGCCCGAATTACGATTTGTAGTGGCGGGGTCATACAGATTACCCCGGGTACTATGACAGGGTGAGGGTAATTCTGTATGATTACCCTTTGGAATTATCAGCGTGCCATTCTACACAAGCTTTGAGTCACTTAAGGCAGAAATTCTAATAAGTCATTTCTTCAAAATTTAAAAATATATACATTTTCTACTTTCCAGTACGTTTAATAAAAGCTTCTATTTTATTTTTATTATTTACTAAAATTTAAGATTCATTGAATTCTCTGATTATTATAAGGATTATCAACATACATAAATTTCAGTAATTATTTGAGATTAAAAGGGTCTAGATTGAAAATGTGAAATCGTGACAGTTCTATGCAATATTCAATTACTTTGCGCAGTTAAAATTTGGAATTACCCTTTGGAATCATCAGTGTGCCATTCTACACAAGCTTCGAGTCACTTAAGGTAGAAATCCTAATAAATTATTTCTTCAACATCCACTTCCCAAAAACCCAAAATAGGTTACACGCAATGCCCATTAAAAATTCAAATAAAAATTACTTTTCAGGTTAGGAGGTTACGTATAAAACTGAATTTTGAAAATCTTTTCATCAGTGATGGGAAAAGAGCATCTTGGGAAAACGACTTTTAGGTGGTTTAATTTATGATTAAACTAATAAAATTGATACTGGGCCAAATCTATCTTCATGTTGCGTGACATTTTTTCCCCGCTGAGGATATTTTTTGGAAAGATGAAATCTGAATTCTTCAATTATCGCACACGAGGAAGAAGAACTTGGTGGAAAAAGCTGCATGGGACTATTTATAGAACGTTCCTGTCACGGAACGCCTTGTGTCACAAACCAAGCAATGGGCATGAGTGATTGTAACAGGAACGGGTATCGGCGATAATCTTCGTGGTAAGTAATAAGATTAAAGTAGGCTTATTTTAAGTGACAGACAAAGTAGTCATGGGATTTATTGGTTCCCATAATAATATTCTGAAAGATAGACTAGGTGTGATGTATGTATTTTAACATGTAGAATCCTTTTTGGCACAACGTGTAGTGTGAATCGCACTCTGATAGTTTTAATCCCCATAATCGGATTCGAAATGGTTTTATTTTAAGATGCAAAATAGCAAATGGATTTATTAGTTTCGATAATATTACCAAAGACAGACAAGTAATGAATCTAGATGAATTTTTACATGCAGATACAGATTGGTGCAAAAAAGCTGCATGTGACTATTTGTAGAACATTCCTGTCACGGAAAGCCCTGTGTCAAAAACCTAGCGATGGGCATGAGTGATTATAACAAGAGAGGTTATCAAAAAAGAGGGTCAAAAACATATACACTACATGATACTGATTAGGATTGAAGTGTGTTTACCTAGTTTAAGATGTTGTGTGAAATTTAAAAATTGCAGGTGATGAGAAATCAGGGTGAAATCAACAAGGAGGTGGAAATCATTTCTCTTAAACTAATATAAAGATACGATATAAAAAATATAAAAAAGCAGCAATAAAGTATAAAATAACTAACAAAATGGCCGAAAAAGTACAGAAAATAATCGGCATAAAAAAGAGTGAGGACAAATATGAAGATCAAATACAATCATGAGCCCACATTATTTACAAGCCTATTACTGTTTATATTTATACCATTTGCTAGGCTCTCATTACCAAACTGTTTATGAAACACTTTAGGATTTACTTTAAAGCAAAAATATTTATTTTCTGCATAACAAATGTTTTATTGGCATTTTAAATATTTTTATATAGTTAGTGACATGAGGCTCCTAAGTGAAAGATTTTCGAAATAAATCGCCCTTGATTACACCTAAATTTAGTTTAGATTGCTTTTGTGTCTAGTGCGAATAAGGGTACATATCTGCACGAGAAAATTAAAGAAAGTTATAATTCTGAATCTTGCTTTTTTACGTTTTACGATTAGAACTTTAAGACACAACTTATACTATGTATAAAATGCTCTCAGAAACATACTTCATCCATTTACTTATGCTTTTGACTTTGATGTTTAAGAAATAGCACATAATTCATCAACTCTGTCACTTAATACTTTCGTGTTAATATGTATTCCATGCGTGCAAAAGATGATTAAAGAATTCTTGGAAAATCGGAATTCTTATTTCAATTACGAAAAAATTTACTTAACTGTCTCTTAGGTATTAATTTTTTTGGTCGCTGTCAACAAACAGATTCTGCCAATTCCAATATCTATTCAGCAACTAACATCTTCTTTATTTGCGAGATGACATTTATGACATCAAACTGCGTTGCTTAAATCAGGACAAAGCAATCTGTCATAAAAGCGTAAGATGAATGCCACGTCGTCACGTTAGGTGTCTGTTAAATAACACAATGTGACACATTTCACCTCCATATTTTGGCTACTTCTCAACAGCCAGTTGAGTGATGGACGGTCCGTCCGGAGCGCCAATGAATAACGACGAGGAAAAAATGAATTAACGTGGCTATCCAGAAATGAATTTGGTATGAAAAAATTGTTCATCTTGTCGTGACTTGACCCCCAGGGGAATTTCGTGTATGCTGGATATAAAAAGCATGTTAAGGCGGAAATGGTGCTAGTAACGAATCATTCTGAAACACAATTTATATTATTAATAAATGCATACCAGAAATGGAACAGACAAAAAAGGCCTCTTTTTAAGTAAAGGATGTGCTGCTAATGGCATGATTTAATGATTGAAAATGTAGTGTACAGACTCGATGCAACGTTCCAAAATTTAGATAGGAGGTGCTTTTAAAGTTGCTATCGTCGTCGTACAGATCCTCAAGCTTCTACGATTTTTCTTTGACCTCCGATGTTTGATAAAAAAAATTCTACTTTTCAGTGCTCTGATAAAAAAGGTTTTTTTTTTTTTCATTTTATTTAAGATAATTGGTTTCATTTCTGTTGTCTTAACAGTACTGAGCACTCATTAAATAGCTTTAGTGTGTGTGTGTTTTCTCAATTTATATTTTCAGTATGGTTGCATTTCTGCCAACATACAACCTATGATTTGATTTGATTTCTAATTCGAAATCCTTTCTGCATTCATTTAATCATTGTCATTTTCGTTTAGTTTGAATTTATTATTGATTCTTATGCAAAATAATTGCATTTTAACATCATTTCGGTTGATTCGTTACATTCATTTTCTTATACTATGAAGTTAGGTTTTATTTTTATTTAAAAATAGTGTACAGTTTAAAACAGCGAAAATGAGGAAAGATGAAAAGTGTATAATTTGAAGAATCGTTCCAAAGATATCATTTGCCCCCCAAAATTTTCATTTCCATTTTCATTCGATCTCCACCAAAATATTTAAAAATTTACCCGATCATTCTAATTCCATATCATCTCTGTATTATTTAATTATTGTCATTTCCATTTAATTTGAGTCTATTATTGTTTCTTATACGAAATAATTGTATTTTAACGTCATTTAAATAAATTCTTTATATTCTTTTTTTGATATTATGAAGTGTTGTTAAGTTGTTTTTTTAATTTTCATTTAAAGTATTGTATTTTAAAAGCAGCTCTAAGTAAGGAAAGATGAAAAAAAGTTCGCAATGTGAAGGATCGTTCCAAAGATATCATTTTCTCCAAGAAATTTTCATTTCCATTCGCATTCGATCTGCACCAAGATATTCAAAAATTTACCCAATGATTGCAGTTCTAGTTTTCAAATCCCCTCAATATTTGTATCCGATAACGTTTCGTATTCCACGTATCTCATAATAAAAGAATCACAGATAAAACTGCCTAATGAGAAGAATATCTATCGGATACCATTTTAATGTCTGCTCGCTCTCTCAAAAAGAGTCTTAGGTATCTCAGTGGATTTTTTTCCCTCTTAGGTGGGGAAGAAAGCAATATTTTTTCCCTACAAATAGTTCTTTTATCTCGAGTGCGTGTAATTATGTACCTGGTCTCCTTTTTTCCACTGTCTTAGATCTACTCCATAAATAATCCGGTTATTTCTTCTCTTTTTAATGGGTTTTGCAAAGCAGCCTTAATCTTTCCAGTCATTGGGATGGAGTATTTTAATGGGGGACTGGTATCAAATTTTTAAAGAAGAATGACGTTTAGGGATTTTTCAATCACTCTTTTAAGAAGCGAGTTGAAAAATATTCCTATGAAATCATTCTTTCTGCAAGAGTTTATGAAGTTTAGGTTTAATTCTTAAAATTCAAATTGTTCGCCATTAAGGTAGTTTAGTTTGAAAGAAAGAACGAAAAATCTCCTCAGTTAATAAATTTTATTCTTATTCTGTAAAATAATGTCTTAAGTCTCTGATACACAACCTCTGCCATACGGCTACTTTAAAGTAGCACGAAGAGATAAAAATGTAATAGAATAAAGGCAAAAAATTTAAAGGAAAGTAACTATTGAAACCGAAATTAGAAATTATTCTCAATCTTAATACGAAACCTAAAATTCACCTTTAAAATTGGTAAATTCTCAAAATAAACACAAAGCATATTCTAATATAAATTACATAAAATTCCAAAATTCGACGGAAGTGGAACAACATTTAAAAAAATTGTCGTAAGACTGATAAATCGTTAAAAATAAAATGACTAGTCATTAAGACTGATAAAAAAAAAAATTGGATTTCATATCGTCTTTCAATTGCAGAAGGTCGTATGTCAAAAATTCCATTTTTGTTCTTCCGTTATTGCTACATATGGCATTTTGTGATTTCCGCTTTGTAGTAAGATCACTTTATGCCAACACCTGATCCAATTGAAGATACAATCAAGTGTCAAAAGATTCTATTTTCTTGTTATTGTTGCTGATTGTTGTAGCAGCAAATAGTCGCATGCTTAGACATACGACCTTTTGCACTTTAAGTGACCAGATGCAAATAAAAAGAGAATAATGAGGACATTCCGCATGCATATAAGCAATCAATGGATATTCAGAATGAATGCATGTTACTCTGCGTTATCTGAATGCATATTACTCTGCCCCTCTTGCGTTATTCCATTTCAAACCTTTAAAATTATGTACCAGGTGGTTATAGAAAAAGAAGGAAAACTTCGAAGAGTCTGAAGGAGAAAGTATATTGATCATTAGACAAATATTGGTAGCATGCATATTAGAACCTAGGGAAATGCATGACGGATAAAAAGTTAAGAGAAAAAGAAATATATTTTTAAAATGTTAAAATTTCCCCTGAGAGCTCTTCACCATACATGTATCAAGTGTTATTAGGTGTTTATGACAATTACACTGCACAACATGATAAATGTCCTTTAGATGAAAAATATGTGTTTCTTGTATATTTTTGGCTGAAAATAACGAATCCGTAATTATTTTTTGTTTACCATGCACCATTTTTTCAAAAATCCGCAAAAATCCACAAAAAGCCACATCCGTAAAAAATGGCCTCCAAGAAAAAAATTCATTCCTGGCACCAAAAACACATCCCATGAACCACTTGTGAATCCGCAATGTGTCTTTCTTCCACCATTGCACATTAAACTCGGTTTGATGGAAATATTTGTAAAAGCTCTGGACAGAGAAGGAGTGGCTTTCTTGCATCTCAGGAACAAATTCAAACATTTAAGTGATGCAAAGGTAGAAGAAGGGATGTTTATTGGCCCACAAATTAAAGCAGTCTTTCGTGATGAAGAGTTTGAAAAAAAACTGTCAGAAGCAGAAAAAAGCTGCCTGGCTGGCATTCAAATCAGTGTGCACACATTTCCTTGGAAATAAGAAAGCTGAAAGCTATGAAGATCTTGTTGGTGACATGGTGAAATGCTTTCGTGCTATAGGTTGTAATATGTCATTAAAACTACACGTTTTCGACTCACATCTGAACTTCTTTCCTTAAAACCTTGGCGCAATTAGTGATGAGCATGGGGAAAGATTTCACCAGGACATCTCTATGTTTGAAAAGCGTTTCAGTGGACGATGGAATCGAAGTATGCTGGCTGAATATTGCTGGTCTGTTATCAGGGACACACAATCAGATGCCTACAAGAGGAAACGGCCAAAAAAAATCATTTTAGTGTTTGTGTTTTCAATAATCAAGCCTCTGTTATATTTTTCTGTAACCAATTTGTATAAATATAAGAAGTATGTCTCCTACAAAAGCGGTACGTGATGGATCATTTTGGTTTTGATATATGAATCAAGCACCTTTTGTTTATGCAGAATCACATAGTTTCATATAAATGACAGCAAAAGTTCAAATTTGTTGTACAGTGTTATTAGTAGCGTTAGCACTCTTATATAACTTAATTCGTAATTAATATACAATACGACAGTGACTGAATTACCTATTACTCAAAATGATTTACCTATTATTACGACGATTGAATTACCTATGTCATCTCAAAGCAAATGTCAGCGGCGATGATATTTCCTAGCAATGCTATCTGTCATCGAGACAGTGTAGTAGCGTAATTCTACAATTTGGGGGAATGTTAGGTAAAGAAAGAGGTAAAAAAGAGAAATTTCAAAATTACATAAATTTTTATGTACAGAAATGAAAAATACAGTAATGTTTGTCAAAAGTAGGATTTCTCCTTGAAATACCAACAATTAGCAATTAACACGTCTTTTCTTTGCTGTTTGATAAGAACGGCCTTCCTAAATTCCTATGTGCAGGCTAGTACTCCGAGAAGGAGCAGAAATGTCATGAAGATGACAGGAGAGCGAACAATTGTCTTAAAATTGCTCGTAAAATAAATCGGATTGATGAAATTTGTATTCCTATTTGAAACCTCTTTTTGTTCTCTTTATTTAACTAATAAATATCGTACCCCATCTGTCATTACCAAAACTACACATTTACGCCATTGTTGTATCACTAGACAGTGTTGCTGTAAAATCTGAGAGTTTTTGACGGTTGTTTTGAAACAATATGTGTTCGCCAATCCTTCTGAGTCTTTTTTTTTGGGGGGAACTTCTTCTCGTCAATTATTTCCATATGCTCTCTTATGAGCACAATAGACACCTGGAATTGATATGACCACTAGTTCTTTTTCTTTATTTATTAATTTTACTATACGAGAAATTCAACAAAATTAGGTTATTTTATCATTCTAATGAAATACATCTAATAATGTTTGTGTTTGTCGCAATCCAAGTCTAAAAACTTGGTTTATACTTTCGGTTTTACTCGTTTTTCAGAATTTCTGCCGAAAGGCTGAAAGAACTACACTTGAACTTCGACCACGTGATGGATAGGCTTGAACTCACTTTTTACAGTGAAGATTCGGTCACGAGATCATTTAGGGGACCGACAAGAAGTTGATGAAGAAAATATGATTTCTGCGCATCCCGTTTCACAGAAATCTGACAATGATTTGTAACTTTCACCACTGGTTTTGTTTGGCATGCACATTAATTACCGTAAAAATAGCAAGCATATTCGGGAAGATATAAAAGTTTCCATAACAAATTCCAAATTTTTTCAGACTTTTTTTGCTTATGACATGCAGAGTTTTCAACCAAACTGTACGAAAGTTACAGAATACATGCCACAATAAAACTGTAGCAAAGTATAAAATTAACATTTAAAGTAAATGCCTTAAATATGTGAGGAAATATAAGCATTTGTATAGTGAGTATTTTTTTATTTGCCAACGTGCGAAACATAGTGTAATTTTTCATTCATAAGGTCGAAGCCAGATATCGAAGGCAACATATATAAAAATTCCAGTTGGATGCCATTAAGATCCAGAAAGCTGTCGGCATTGCAGCGAGCAGAATTTCTGTTGTTCTCTAAGAGAAACTAAATGATGTGGGATTTTCCACAGATCAATATTCTTTTAAATCGAATCTTCGTACGACAATTATTGTATTTCATAAAAGTTGTATACCCTGAGTACCCATGGGTACTTATGAATTAAATACGTAATTAAAATTGCAATTCGACGATCAATTATCGAGGATTTATCGTTGAATTGTTGTGAAGAAAAAATTACGTTACGTTTCGAACAAGCTCAATTAAAATTATTTATTTCAAATACTGATATTTATTTCAAATTTTAATATAATGCTTCGCTAAGATATTGTTGTCACGTATTCTGAGAGTTTCGTATAATTTTGTTGAAAACTCTGCATCTTATAAGCAAAAGACATGTGAAAAAATTTGAATTTTTTAAGAAACATTTATGTTTTCCCAAATATATATGCTATTTTTACAAAAATGTGCGCAATCAATGTGCATAACAAACGCAAACAGTGGTAAAAGTTGCAAAACAATGTCAACTTTCTGTGAAACAGAGTGAGCCGAAATCATTATCTTCTTCATTAATTTCTGGTAGGTGCCCTAGTGACCGAATCCTCACTGTGAAATGAGAGTTAAAGCATATTCGTCACATGGTCGAAGTTCAAATGAAATTCTTCCAGCATTTCTGGAGAAATTCGAAAAAATGTGTAAAATCAAACTATATACTTTTGATCATATATAATGTATTATGTTAAAAAAATTGCCCCGATGGGTGTACAGTGTAAGCAGTTGAACAAGGGGGGTAGAATGAAGCTTTTTTTACAAACATTCTGGAAAAAGCGAAGAAGAGGAAGCAAGAAAAACATCACTTGTAAAATTTAGCAACACAAACAGACAGCAAATCACTGATAGTAACAGAAACAGCATTTTAAATAGCACTCCACTCACCAGCTTACCTGCTCGCACTGCAGTCAAAACTCCAAAGAGATCCTCCCTCGATTAAGCTAATCCAATATTTATAGTTTTCTGACAAGGCGTGACGTCACATTTAAAATTTCAGAAGACTCTCCGTATCTCCGTTCCTAATGGATACAGAGCGACAATTCTTGCATTTTCTAGAACTTTCATTTTGTCACCAAATTTTTCGCCAAGTAGCCAAGTTTGGGAGTCATTGGCTTCTATCCAATACGAATTATTTTGAATCTCTCTTTCCAGCCATAAGTTTTACATGGCAGGAAAGCGACATTACAGTTTTGTAATAATTATCCATACTTAAGATATAGAAATTTTAAAAATTTCTTACAAAAGGCAATCAGATGTATTTAATGGCTCATTATATAGTTAAATTACGGAAAATCTGCTTCACTCAGTATTGTTTATTATTTAATTTGACTTTCCACAACATTTAAAGGCAAGAAATCATTATCATAAGTATCACACATCTCCATTAATTCACAATTTTCCTAACTCATGGTTTCTCTCTTGCATATATCCATATTTGTATTTTCCGTATAGAGATTTATTGCACTTAATATGATATTACCATTTATGACAATTCGAGAAATATATACAGGGTGTCCAACAAAGGACTCCCTCATTTTAAAATTAAATAAC
>BGPR01044785.1:0-12513 GCA_013235015.1 Araneus ventricosus | reverse complement strand
TATAACTTGTTGTTTTAAGTTTCAAGCACGACTCTAGATTTTTATTTGTTAGTTGACTTCTAACTTTACTTTTTATTATATTCGTGCAAGAGAACGCTTGCTCGCACGAATATGTCGACCCGAAGATCTTCAGCACTCCATATGCCAACTATTTCACCTCACTGTAGCATTCTGGAAGACTATTCCATGCGCCGAATATGAGGGCCACAACTTGCGGAATTTCTTTTAGAGCTGTCCACTTGTGCTGCGCAATGTGCATGCAGTTCTGGACATCCAACTCTTCCAATTTGCTCTTGAGTTCTGTGAACTTGCCACTCCACAAGTCTTTGGTTTTCAAATCCAGCAATTGCATTTGAAGCGATCCAGCATCAATTCCAAATGGCTCAATGTTGATCTCATTTGTATTTGCGTTGAGAGGATTTACTATGAACTCGAGAGTACTTTTGTTTGTTTTGAATTGTTCGAATCTCTCAGCGAAACCATCCTTCATGTTTTTTAAAGCTATGCTGAAGTAATTCGTGTCAATAGTTGCATTGGTCTCATCGCGATATTGCCTCAGATTTTTAAAATGAAGTAATTTATCGTTCTCCATGTCTTCAACAAAAAGAAGTAATTTTTTTCGAAACAAACTACTTCTTCAAGCAAGGCGTAGGCTGGGTTGCCCTTTCCTTGCAGTTTTAGATTTAGTTCAGTTAGTTTCATTGCGGTATCTACCATGAAGTTAATTTTTTTTGGAGCCATTTGTCTTCTTCCAATTCGGGATGGTCAATGCTTTTTTCATTGAGGAATGTTTTTATTTCACTCAAAGCAAAACGTTGCAATACGTTACCTCTGGAAAGCCATCGCACTTTATTGTGCAGAAGTAGGTCAGAAAACTGGCTATCTATTCCTTCAAGGAAATCTTTAAACTGGCGATGGTAGAGTGCTTTTGCCAATATGCTGGTAATAATCTTAATTAACAAGTTCATGACCTCAACTATTTCGGCCGGAAATGTTTGGGCACAAAGCGCTTCTTGATGAATTATGCAGTGAAACGTTAGAATTTCGAGGTTTATTTTTCTCTGAAGAATTGATGTTACCCCTCTATGTATTCCTGTCATACTTCTGGCTCCATCAGTTGCTATAGAAACGATTTTATTTATATCGATTCCATTGTCTTCCATGCATTTTTGTACAGCATTTGCTATATCTTCTCCACGAGTTTGCCCTGAGAGCGGTAGCAATCCTAGCAGTTCTTCTTTGGATCTTGGGAAGACAAATACCTGACGAAAAGAGTAACTTGTGCCGTGTCTTTTATGTCGCAAGACTCATCTATAGCAAGTGATAAGGCAGAAGCCAGTTGAATGTCTTCCACTTGCATATGTGTTACATTTGAAGACATTTTAGCAGTTCTATATTGTACTGTTTTAGCAGATAATGGCAAATCTTTGATTTTTTTCATGATTTCTGCTTTGTTTTCAAAATCACGAAACAGTTCTTCAGATGCACGTATAAAACAATCTTTGACGTACTCACCATCTGTGAATGGTTTTCCTCTTTTTGCAATTTCTAATGATACTGCAAAGCTTGCCAGATTTACATTATTGGAAGATTGCGCCCAGTTACTTAGCATGGAACTTGACTGTTCTTTTTTTTTGGAGCTCTTCAGCTTTTTTTCGTGCGTCACCGGTTGGATATTTACCAGCAAACTGGGTATGTTTGTAGTAGTGATGATGTCTCTCAAATTTGACTTCTTATTGTGTGCCGAGTTTTTTTCGTGGCAAATGAGACAAGTCGGAAGGCCATCTGTGTTGCATATGAATGCAAACGACTCTGTCCAGTCCTGATTGAATTCTCGGTTTTCTTTTTCAGTTCTTCTCTTTTTTTTTACCAGATGCCATGCTGGCGGCGTAGCTGAAAAAATGATTTTTTAAAATTTTACTTAGCTATCTAAAACGGCAAACAATTTATTTACCATTATTACTTCGTTAACACGATCCTCAGATATGTAATCGAATTCTGTTACTGAGTTTATTATATTATATACGTACATACCTTTGAGAAGATAATTCGCTTATAAATCGTATTCTTCTTGAAACAACAAGCGAATACACACGCAAAAACCACAAGCGATTAAATTAACACACATGCAACGTAACGTCGACCGCGCTATCCGAGGATGACTGACTGACAACATGTCTAGAGTCTAGACGTGGCTGTTTGGGTGAGACGGAAATGGAATGCAATTGACTGAAAGATAAACATGGTCAAGGAGTCTCATCTCTAAGAACAAAACAATAGTTCAAATTTATCTCATTACGGTCATGTTAAGCGTAGCGGTTTGTAATTAATGATTATGAAAATAGAAGCTAGTGAGAAATTAGGTACTTAAAATACATTTTCTTATTTTTTAAGTGTTTTGATAATAAATTATTAATTTTTTCGTATGGAACTGGAGAGCCGCAACTTTACATCAAAAGAGCCGCAGGTTGCCGACCCCTGGTCTATAACAATATGTTTTCGAAGTCCCTACAATATCGTTATAGAAGGTTTTACTGTAATATGCACAATTTTATGTCAAATTTTGGAAAATTTACAGAAAACTCGACAATATGTTAGAGAAACATTGTATTAAAATTTGAACTAAATATCTTGAATATTTGAGAAAATGTGAGTATTTGCAGCAAATACTTTTTAACAGCGCATGCGCGAAATATAGCGTAAATTCTCTTTCATAACGTGGAAGCCAGATATCTAAGGTAGCTTATATATAAATTCCAGTTGAATACCATTAAAATTTAAAAAGTTATAGGCATTGCAACCAGCAGAATTTCTGTTGTTCTCTAAGAGAAACAAAATGACGAGGGGTTTTCTACAAATAAATATTTTTTAAACTTGAATTTTCGAACAGCAATATTGAATTTTATGAAATTTAAATGTCCTGAGTGACCATCTAAACTTTTAAATTAAATACATAATTAAAAATGCAATTCGACGATTAATAATCGAAAATTCAAGTTAAAAAAATATTGATTTGTTGAAAACCCCTCATAATTTTGTTTCTCTTAGAGAACAATAGAAATTCTGTTGTTTGCAATGCCTGTAACTTTCTAAATCTTAATGGTATTCAACTGGAATTTTTACATAAGCTACCTTAGATATCTTTCTTCGACGTTATGAAAGACAATTTACGCTATGTTTCGCGTATGCGCAGTTAAAAAGTATTTACTACAAATACTCATATTTCCTCAAATATTCAGGGTGTTTTCTTCAAATTTTAATATAATGCTTCTCTAGCAAATTGTCGAGTATTCTGCAAGTTTCGAAATATTTGACATAAAACTCTTCAAGTTATAAGCAAAATACATGCGAAAAATTCGGCAAACTAACATCTGTGCACATTCTAATGCTTGGATTCTTGACCATAGTGTGCCGTTTACCTAGGAAAAAAATTGGATTGTACTGTACCAGTTTTCTAAAGGGGGAAAATTATCATTATAGACAGGGAGTCTAAAAAGAAATTAGCGTTGTAGCCAGGATGAAAATAATGTATTTTCAGCCTGGAGTACATTGAGTAAATAGGAATTCCGCCGGTACCAAAGAAAATATCATTATACGCATGCTTATTGTTATAGACAGTATCGTTATCACAAGTTTCACTGTATCAACAAAAACCATACGAAAAATTTGGTATGTTTTAAAGAAACCTTTATATCTCCATGATATTTTTATGAAAATGCATGTAAGAAATATGCATAAGAAGCAAAACGATTGATGAAACTTTCAAAACTTTATCAGCTTCCTGTGAAAAGGGGAGAAGCCAACTCATTTTCGTCTTCACTAATTTGTGGACGGTCCCCTAAATTTTCTCGTTCCGAAATCTTCACTGTAAAATGTGTGTTCCCACGATTCTCAATAAGTGGTTGTGAACCATTGCGTTCAAATTTACTCCAAATGTTCCGCATTTTACCAATATTGCAATACTTTTGGCCAGTAGTGTATAAGTTTTTAAAAATTGTTGAAATCAAAGGAAAAAAAACACAGCAGTCTAACTGACATCATTGAATGAATAAATTTCACAATTGTGTGACGAAAAAAATCAATTTATTTGGATAATGATTTCTTTGTTATCTCAAAAAGACCATCAAGATTATGAAATGGAAAAAAAATAACCTTCAGTGACAATCCGCTAGATAAAAAGCTAATTTTGTACAATTTTATAAGATTTTTACTGTCACAAATCGAAAACGTTTAATTGCATAAAACCTACGGAAAGTCATTTTTACACGACATAAGTGATATACTTATCTGAGAGTTACAAAAAGTCGAGGGGAGAACTCGATTGATTTTAAGAAATGGATTTTCTTGAATATCAATATGTATCATTCCACATAATATAGTTCGTACATTGGATGACCGTGACTTACTACAGCTGCTATAAACAGCTGCTTTCTCTTATTGCAAAATCTCAGGTGTTAAAATATTATGGAGAACATTTTACTAAAGGGATGTATTGTCGAGAATCAGCTTTAGTCTGTCGGAGGTTTGAATAATAATTTATGATTTTATTATAATACTTATCATAAGTTATTAGAGGTTATTGGAGATATGAAGGGACTCAGGTATTGGGAGGAAATGCAAGCAGGTTTACGATAAAAGAAAATTAAGATAACCATCGACAATTTTCCGCATGTATTATTTGTGTTATTTCTTATATCCTTATAATATCGATTTCATGTGAGAATGAATCCCAAACGATTTGTAATAAAAATGCTTTGAAAACAACGATCCACAATTTAGTAATTTTTTTACACATTTATGTCTATTCTGTACTAAAGAATATATCCTCAGCCTTAATTATTAAATTTCATTTTTTTATTGAATCCTCTCATATATAAAGTTTTACCATCTGGTATGCGAACCATATAAAGAGAAAGTATTGTAATCGTAAAATAATTTCACCTCGAGATTTTAATCAATCTCCTCGTTTTATATCTCCGTAAGTCCGAACAAAATCCATTTTTAGAATTATGTCTGTCTCTCTCGTATCATGAGCACGATAACACAAAAAAGCAACTAGATAGCAAAATGAAATTACGCATATGGTTTTAATACTAGAATCGTAGATCTCTACTTCCTCCAACAGTGTCCAACCTAAACTCTGTAGGCGTCTGCCCTTTCTAGAGATGTTACTCCACTTATATGCGTAGGAAATGTATATATTACCCCAGGGATAGATCTGCCGTCATCTTGGATCACTTCATCCTAATCCTGACGAAGAGGAACATTCTGCTCAAATCTAGGTCTTGGACTTCGGAAAGGGAATAAATCAAAGGCAATCTATACCAGCAAATGAAAAGATTCCCAAATCTTTTCGATAATATTCAACAAATTTTATTGGACTGCAACCCTAACATTCATCAAATCAAATTTTTCTCAAACGAGGAATACTTAGCTGAATTATTGCTAACTAATTCCTGATTCAGAGGGCTTTTTGAGTTGAACATCCAAATCCTTGTCAATTAAAATACTAAGGTATTAAAATAATTGAAACCGCTAATTCAAACATTTTATGCTCTCATAGCGAATGTCAGTCAATCTAGCAGCATTCAATAATAAATCATCTTTTGTTTAGAGGCGATAAAAAAGCTAGCAGTGTTGCCATGTGACATTTACTATTTTTTTTAGTTTCAAAAATCAAATTACAATTTGCGTAAATTGAAATAAATAATAAAGTTTATTCATTTCTAATCACGTGATAATTTTTATTTGGTGAAAGCAATCACGTGCCAAAATAACCGTTTTTAAAATTCAAGAAAGAACACATTTCAGTTGCATTTTAAGAGTGGAATTTCAAAAGCATTTTTTGTTTTAAGAAGTTGTTAAAAGTAAGTTCATATCATTTCGATTATTATTTCCCTCATAAATCCTTCAATTTTTTTGTTGTTTTTGAGGACTACCAATAAATAATCCTTATTACAACTTCGCATTCCTTCTGTTTTTGTTGATAAATAAACAATAAAGTTTGTTCTCAAAATTGAAAGAAATATCAACTATAATCATTTGTGAGGAAAAAAGTGCTTAAATTTCGATATTCAGATAAGTTTCTACTGATGTTCTTAAAATTAGATAGACGACATAGTTAAAAAAAAGTAACATCTAGATGTTTTAAGATTTTAGCTTTTGTAAGTTTAATCTTGCTCAAAAAAGTCAGTTCACATTATTCAAATTTAAAACTCAACAGTTGTACGAGCTAGTTTGAAATCGATGGCGTTTCGTTCTAGGTAATAAAGTTCTGCTGTTATTTCTTTAAATTTATTTTTGAATAAAATCAATTACTCAAAAATAAATTTTCGCTTTCTCGCATACACAAAGAGCTAGGTAATTATCAAAAAAAATCCAATTTCAAAATTTAATGAATTTTTATGATTTAGACCTTCAAGGTCCCAAAAAACCATTTTATCATCCGTCTTGTCATTCAGTCTGTTTGGGGACACGATAAGTCTAAAACGGAACAGGATAGACAAGTAAAATTTGGTGTGTAGTCTTTACATCAGAGTTGTGTATCTGTATCAAATTTAAGAACAAAATCCATGAACGATAAGTTTGTCTGTCTGTTCTTCTGTATGCATGTGAGCATGATAACTCAGAAACTACATGTTTTGTCACTGCTATTGTAAATTTATATAAAACTAGCTCTTACGCCCGGCGTTTCTCGGGATTAAAGCACTTTTATGTCTAATATTTTTAATGAAAAAACTATTTTTGTATAGAAAATTATAATACAAAATTCCTTTATCGTCTGAAACGTTTTTACTTCAAATTCCGTTCATAAATAGTGAAGTATAAGAAGGATTTTGACAAATGTTTTGGGTCAATTAATTAAATAGTTAAATTTACATTAATAAAAAGCGTCAAAATAAACCAGATCAGTAGTTGTTCCCGATATAAATTATGAATCATCTGTTTTTAAAATTTACTTTAGTATTCTTTCAGAATTTTGTTTATATGTTCTAGCAACAGCTCTTCATACGTATTCTTGTTCTTTAACAATAAAAAATACATTGCTATAAATTGTGAATTTTATACACAAATAATTTTTTTAATTATTGAAATAAGACCAACAACTTTTAACGCAAATGAAATTTGTGTCACTGAAAAGCTATTTTTAAATTTTAATATATCATAAAAATAGTTATTGTAACATAACACTTTCAAAAATATATCAGAAAAAAAAACCGCAGAACCTTGCTTAATTTTTAATTAAAAAAATTTAATTAACTTTTGGGCCTTTTAATGTTGACAGTGATCTTTGACTTCTTTTTAAAATATTTGCAGAAATAAAAAGAAATTTGTTCAAAGTCTCACCGTTGCCTAGCAACGAAGTATAATTAAATTTGCTTTATTTCAAAATCGTCTGCGTGTAATCAGCTATTTTTAAAATTTTTAAAAATTAATAAAAATGGAAGTAAAAATGTCACAGATATAAAACTGGTATCATTGAAAAGGTAACATTTTGAACTTTAAGATGGTATATAAATATTGTTTAGGGGATAATTTGCACCGTAGGTAATACGTAAAAACGGTTTCGGTTAATTTCTAATTAACTGACTGTTTAATTAACTTTCGGACTTCGAAAAGTTGACAGTAATCTTCCTCTTGTCTTAAATAATAAGTGTGAAATTTTGGTTGAAATTGTTGCTGTAGTTTAGGAGGAGATATGAAACATATCCACATACATACCCACAATGACTTTTATTTATATTAAGATTTTAGACCAAATCCGTGCGTTGTTTGATTGTCTGTCGGTCTTTCTATTCAAGTGTATATGGACCCGATAACTCAAAAACGCAAAAAGCTAGATTAATGAAATTTGGTATACGATATTTATACTAGGGTTGTAGATTAACGTCAAATTTTGAGCTAAATCGCTCAGAGAGAAAAGGTCCAAAACATATATTCGATTCTTTTCACTTATGGCAAAACGCGACATTTTGTGGAAGTTTATGAGAAAGTAGTATAAATAAATGACTTCTGTGGAAAACAGAAAAAAAAGTCCTGACTTCTCCGATAACTTATTGTAACTGAATTTGATAGCGAATTTTACTTTAGTCACACCAGTAAGTCTTATTCACATTACATATTATCTGATTGATTTTATAAAATATGTACGAAGACATTTGACCTTGAATAAAAGTCATAGGATTAAAATAAATCGAAGATCAAAATGCCCTCCTAGTAGAAAAGAAAAAAAAACCTGGAACATTTTAATGGTTAGGAAATGAGGTTATTTCGAAGAATCAGAACGAGAAACGTAATTTCAAGTGACGCAAATTCAGGTCCAGAGTTGGGAATGTGACTAAAAATCTTCTACAATCGCATTGTGGAGCTTCTGACATAATACGGTTATCTCGCATAAATGAATATTAACACTACATTACACGATTTTTAACGTAGGAACGTTAAAAGGGAACAATTAATTCAGTTTTTCTCCATCATTTATAAAAACAATATTTGGTAATTATTATTAAACTAGAAAATCACCCGTCATGGTATGATGGGTGCAAATTGCCTCTTCATTCGAGAGATTTCTCGTCAAATCTGACGTGTTTAAATAGATATATATGAGAGAGAAATGTTTAACATTGATTGAAAACAAATAAAATAAACATATGTATTATGACAGAAAATATTTTTTTATTTACATATTTCTTTATTCAAAAAACCTCTTGGTAAACAACCTTCCTTGTGAAGTATTTTTCGTTATTTAACAATTTTCATTGTACTTCAGATGTCTTTGTATAAATTTTAACGTTGCAAAAAAATATTATCAAATTAGTATATCATCACGATTGCACTAAATAATTAGATGCATTGTGGCGTCCAAACTATATCACGCGTATTATATACCACTGACGTAATTTACTACTTTCTATTTAAAAAAAACGAAAATTAATTTGAAATATATGATTAATATAATTTAAAATTTCTCGAGAACTATTGATCATAGAGAGATAAATTTTATATCAATCGATAGCAAATTTTATTTCACTATTTTAGAGCTATTAAATTTGAAATGAGAACGACAATTACTCTTTTAAATTTAAAATGACTGAAATTTAGGTTCTCTAACAATGAAATAATGCCGTTTAACGGCTCGAGTTTTATTGTTGGTGACGTCAGAGCGTTACCGAGAGATCTGGACTATTATATTAGTAATGCATTAGAGTATTTGTTTTAATGTAGGACTATGTTCCTCCCATTAGGGTATCAGGAAGGAATTTGATTAGCACGCCAAAACGCCACAAAAAACGTTGTATGGGAGATCCTCTATATCTCGGTAACTACATATGTTAAAAACATAACTAATGTCTTATTTTAGAGATAAAGGGTAACAATAGAAGCTACAAAAAATTGAAAATAGGAATCGTAGTTCAGCGACTACTGAGTCGCAAAGTTGGGCAAAAATACGCATGAATTGGTGAAGCGATCCTCTATATCTCGGTAGCTACATATGTTAAAAACTTAACTAATGTCTTATTTTAGAGGTAAAGGGTAACAACAGAAGTTACAAAAAAACTTGAAAATCGGAAAAGAGTCACGCGAGTAAAGTAGTCCTACACCTTTAACATCAGCGGCTGTTTGAAAAAGACAGCCTCCGGTCTTTTTTTTTTATTATTATTTTTCAAAAAAAGTAATGCAAATCTAGATCAATAATTGTTAGGAATATAGAAAAAAATATTTTTTATTTGTAATAAATTTTGGTGTATAAACAGAACGTAAATGTTTTGTATCTAATGAAATTAATAATTCACAGTGGTGTAGTCGCAAAATAAGCAGTGCCGGAACGCTCTAATCTGGGTGATAAAAATCGCGCTGTTTTAAGGACGTTTCCACACTTCTTTCTTATTTATTTCACTTGGTAAAAAAGCAGTACCGGAACGCTGTTCCAGTGCATTTCGGGTCCACTACACTCCTAATAATTTAGACCTAAATATTCAAAGCTGTTTAAAAAGTGTTGGGCAGAATTTCTCTAAAAAAATTATGAGGTTCAATGACGATTATTTTAGCATGATGAGATTTTTAGGCTGACAGATTTTTTATAAAATTGCGTGTTACAAAAATTGCTCAAAACGCACCACAGGTTAGAACTTTGGACCTAGAGCTCCCAAATTTGGCATGTAATTACTTCTTGAGTAGTAAGTGCTCACCAGAAAAAAAGGTTTTTTTTTAAAAATTTTAACTAATTTAAAATTAATAGAAATTTTAAAGTTTTTTCTCACTAATTTTGGAGAATAATTTGGAGAGGAATAAATTGGAGAGAGAGAGCACAAGAACCATTTTTACACCACTTAAGAAATCAAAAAATTAGCTTTTCAGTTTCACAAATTTCATTTCAGTACAATATTTTCTCTAATTTTTATGAATTTTTCAAAATTAATTTTAATTACAATTTTTGTAATGAAGTTCAAACCATTTCCATTATTTCATCAAACCGTTTACTCGCGTGCTTTCGCCAATGTTAAAGTAATGATAAAAAAAAAAGTTTCATTCTTTGCACATTAATTCCAAAACGGAATTTTCCCTTTCGTTTTCATCAATATGATAATGCTTTTAGGCTAGCATTCTTTCTGCAAATTGTGTGATGAAAAAATTGTTATGCACAAAATGCAATGGCAGTTGCAATTAAACCAAATGACGACAAAACAGACGAATCAAGCCTAAAACATGAATATGCTACAATGAATGCAAAAAACAAGACAAAATAAAAACGAATGTGGTGTAAAAATCTTTTTTATGCAATAATTTTTTTTCTAAGTTATCGAAAAAAATCACCAACATTTTGTTTAATTTTTATTTCATTAAACTTCGTCAAATTTCAAAAAATTAGCTCTAGGATGCACATTCTCGCACTCCAAAATATATCTGCGCCAAAATTGGTAGCTCTAAGTTCAAAGACATGCCCACTAGAACCCCAACACACACATTCGTCATTATTATGGTAGAGATAGAGTCAGCGATAGAGATTTGTTGAATTTCCAGAACGATTTACTCAGATTCTCATAAAAACTACGGTAAATCGATAATCGGTTAATGATCAGTTCGGATTACAAACATCGTCCGTGAACTGATTATGATCGGTAGACGATCACCCATTATGATTTTTTGTTCCATTTATTTAGTCGCAGTTATCTTTTCAAAAGCTTTCGCTATACTAAAACTTCTCAAAATTAAAGATGCAACGCTTCATAGGGGCCAGAATGGAACGCCGACGCAAACCCACAGTAATTAAGTTGCGAGAGCACCTGCAAGACACCACCATCCGACATGCTGGTGGCGCGAAGGTGAATTCGTCTTTGCACTCATCTCAGCCGTTTGAGAACTGCGCCAGCCCTGAAAGCCTGGCCATGATATCTCAGCTGGACGAAGAACTGCAGAATGATTTCAAATGGCTCATCGGATTTGATTTGCGCACCGTTTTTCTGCACGATATTGAAGAAGATAACTCAACGTTTGATGGTAATCGGAAACTAAATGGATTGGCTAGTTCTAAAGAAAGCATACACTGGTGGGGCGAAGAGTCATCTTTCAAGAAAAAAGGTAAGATTCTTTTTGAAATTTGGAATTGTTTGAATAGGAGCTTCTTGAACTTTTTGAGTTTACAGTATCCTTTTAGAACAAAACTTTTTCACGACATCATTTTAGGACTACGGACATTTTTACGACCTCCAAGTATACGCTTGCCTTTTAAGAGTATAATTAAATTATTTCATAGAATATCTAATTATTTCATGAAATAGCGAATTAAGTTAGTTAAGGTGCGCAGTAAATTAAGAAATTCACGCATTATTCTATGAAGTATCCAGTTATTATATAAATTAATTGATGATAGAAAGTTATATCTTAAAATGAAAACGATTTTTTTTTTCGAGGATAAACACTATTTCAAATTGCATTTATAGGTAATTTTTGAGCGTATCACAAATACAATTCTTTGCACAAATCAGTTTAATATGTTATATATTTTGTATTTTAACGAAGTACAGAAATTGTACATATCTCTCTAACATAAGAAACCAATTCGTTAATTCATGTATTAAGGCGTGTAGGTTGTTATTCTATGAAATAACTAATTAATTCACAGAACACAAATGTATTTAATGCTTTAAATTATTTCATCCGTTATTTCATAAAACAAAAAGGTATTTTATGAAATAACCGGATTTGATATTTTAACGGCAAATAAAGAAGAAGAATTTAAGAAAATAAAACTCGGAACTAAAGCATTTATGAAGAAAGATCATTATTTAGAGTTATTCGTTAAATTTCTACCAAAGATCAGGATAAAGATGATCTTCTTAACTGAATTTTACTTTCTTCTGTTCGAAGTACAAAGAGAAAGTATCGTAATAGTAAAAAAAAATCGACCTCTAGGTTTTTAAGAGTTTCCACATTTTAGACCTCCCCGAGTCCAAAAAAACTCTTTTTGGAATTATGTCTCTCTGTGAATACGATAAATCAAAAACGCGGTGA
>BGPR01044784.1:0-12514 GCA_013235015.1 Araneus ventricosus | reverse complement strand
ATTTTGCAACAAATTAGAACCTTTATCCCCTAGACACCTTTCCTACATAAATATACCTAATATAATAATATACCTCACTCTTTGCAGTTAATGCATCGAACAAGGTGTTCATTTCATCTCTGTATGGGGGTCACTACGCCACGGTGACATCCACAGAGATATATATTTGATAAGGTGGCAGTAATGTATGTTTGTTTTTGTTCCCATGAAAAGTGAAGAAGCGCTTGCTTGGGTGTTAGCCTTTTTGGCCTATCTCAAGTGGAGCAAAGGGAGCTTGTGTGGAATGGCGTTCCGTTTGTTTCTGTGAATAGCGAACAGCGGTCTGAAATCTATTTTAGTGAACTCCTAGATTTTGTCGCCAATATGGCAGCCCCAACCATGACCCGCTTCATTGCATTGCTTGGGTGCTAAATGGTTGCCAGGTTGGCGGCAAATTCAAGGGGCACTTTAAACTAGATTTTATCTACGTTGAATCGCTGGATGGGTCTCGGATTGTTGGCCTCCACAGAAAGAGCGACGGGCCGCTAGCGTGGAAAAGTTTGGTTTTTATGAATAGTGATGGGATGCTTTATGGGCGTGTTGTATGTTGGCCCCTACCAGAAGGGAGCATGATGCGATCTATTCTTATATAGAAACTAGAAGATTTGTGCCCGTCTGAGACGGCCTTTTAGCTTCCCGATAATATCTGAGATTTGATTATCACGGCTTTACTAACGAAAGCTGTTGAAGAAAATCTCATGTAGATTGCTAGAATGATTAAGAAATAAAAATATTTTCTGGCATAACTTACAACATTACTTTTCATTGTTGAAACCCAATTCAATCCGTTTTCATTGTTTAAACAAGTATTTAATTGCGTGTTTCTCTTTCATTGTTGAAAGCTGAGGTAACATTATACAATCTCCGATTGGCTGGCTAGTTCAACAAAACAAAAGACAAAAGGGATGGGGTTATTTTAATTTCCGCTCAGCGTTCGAGACATTTCTGGGATTTTCTATTATAGATGATTGCGAAACTATTAATTATTAGGATTATCAATCCCATAACAGTTACGGAAACACTTACGGAAGTTACGGAAATCAGGAACTTTGCTTTCAACACAAAATTCAATTAGAATTTCATCTGATGAGCTAATCTGCAGTATTTGCCTAGAAACCATGACCAATTGTTTTCAGCTACTGGCGCATCTTTCATATGGAATGTATTCAAAGATGATTCAAGAAAGTTATCACCCAACCCATGAGGGTGAGTTAGGGATGTTTTACCATTTTTTTCTAGCTGAACAAACAGAAACATTTTTAATGATACAGCGAAACAGCTCCAGCCGTGTAAATGTAAAACGTATTTTTTGATTTCACTGCTAGTTTACTATTAGTTTAGTTTCATACTAAGCTTACAGTTTAGTTTCATACTAAGACAGTGGTTCCCAAAGAGTGGGCCACGTCGCCTTGGAGAGGTTCGACTTCTTCACAGGAGTGTGGAGAGATATATAATTTTCATAATTTTATTACAATTTATTAGATAGCGACTTTGAATTATTATCTATTGTATTATTCAGAATTCAACTCTCACTGTGATTACATGCATTTGCTCCCGGCTCGTGTCTGCCAAAATTTCCTTAACATAGAATCAGTGGCGGCTCGTGAGCTCAGAAACGAGAAGGGCTGCAAAAAATTTTTTATCAAGAGAATACAATTTTAAAAGCTACTTTATCTCCAAATCGGGCAATTTTTTAATTCCAAATCCATATGTGAAATTTCCTGCTTTTCAAACAAAGTAAATAACCAGCATATGACATTTTCTATTAGTTTTACTAACAATAATTAAAGTGAATGTTGATGTGACGATTCCTCTGACGAAAAATAATAATGATAATAATCGGAGCTCCGCATACACACTTCCCTCCTCGCTCAGTTCACTCTATAGCACTCTTTCAAAAATGATTATCATATAATTCATATACAGAAAATTTATTTTTAATCTAAAATATGTTAAATACATTTTTGACTGAAATACTCTAAAAATTTGAAAGTTTTAGAAGAGTATTATTTGCTTGAATATGGCGTCGCAACACGAACCGAAAGCGAAACTCATAAACAGCCAATGAGATTGCAACTTGTGTGAGAGTGAGGAAAAAAGAAAGATATATTAAAAAGATCATCTTTTTTTCGTTCAGTTGGCTCCGTGCCAGACAGAGCTGTGTTGACTTTCAGCCCATAGCACGTCTAAGTTAAAGGAAAAAAGAGTTGCTTTTTCTCTCCGGATTTTCTGCTCAGTGAACGGATTTCAGGGGGGAGGCAGAGTACCTTGCAGCTCAGACCCTTTCCTCTCTTCGTTTGGATTCATTTTATGCCTTTTTGAATTTTTATTACTTTTTTAGCACTTTCTTAAGTCATTGAAGTCGAAAAGTGAGCAAATTAGGTTAAAAACTAAAAATACAAGTTTAAAGATAATTCCAGGGGGTGCTGCAGCTCTGCAGCCCTAATGGATGAGCCGTCACTGCATAGAATGGAATTTCTTGTATGCATAAATAAAACAAATGATTGATGAAAGAATTTATCTTAATTAATAATACGTGAACACATTCAAAGATGAGGCAATATAAAAAATTAATAAAATCCTGAATTCTTCCATTGATTATCAAACGCATATGTATATATCAATTTTATTTTTAAGCATAAATTACAATCGTTCATAAACTTCGATAGTGTACATGTTTATTTTATTAATGCGATATTAGTTTGAGCACCCAACAATATTTTAGTTCTCAAATAAATTTTCTAATCTTGGGTACAAAACTTAACTACATTTGAAAGATTTCCAAAAAAATGACAAACCTTTTAACACTGTAGACAAATGCGTAGTATAGGATGTTCTATGCATTTAACAGTGACGCAGTTTGGACAATTTTTACTTACAAATAATACTGTAAATTACTGTACGTATACTATAATATACTGTAATATGTATACTGTAATAAAACTGTAAAAATTACTGTACGTATTTGGTTGAACAATCTCATCTCACTTAAAAATAATGCAATTTCCTTCCCAAATAAAAGATTGTGCTTTGGTTCTAATAAAAAATAACTTTTCTTAGTAAAGCTTCTTTTAGTAAAGTTATAGCATTAAGATGCGACAGAGGCAGGGAAATAATTAGAGAAACTGAACTGCTGCCAATAAATTTTATGTGAACCATGTAAGGTGTATCATTTGCGTTACAGTCAACATAATAAAGTAAAATTATTAAAAAATAACTACATTCATACATGCAGTTTATGTAGTACTTTAAAAAATAATTAGGTATAAGTTAATGGTAATTAATGGAATAATTTATCTCTTATTTTTTACTTAAGATTTTAAACTGTTTCAAAAGAGAAATATTTCAAAACAGAATGTATTCGTCTTTATTTATTAATTATTGCAAATTTAGAACACAATTTGACTTATTTTCTCATATTTCCTTCATTCCAAAAATCCCGTGCAAAATTTGATTAAAGAAGGATTTTACTATTAAGCTTTTTATTCTGTA
The DNA here is from genome assembly GCA_013235015.1 of Araneus ventricosus. Taxonomy (NCBI): domain Eukaryota; kingdom Metazoa; phylum Arthropoda; class Arachnida; order Araneae; family Araneidae; genus Araneus; species Araneus ventricosus. The sequence goes on along the minus strand of BGPR01044784.1, from coordinate 8,983 downwards.
AGCGTTTTATTCGAATGCATTATGTATATACAGTGTAGAATTATAACATTTAAGTAAAAATTTTCCATTTAAGTATTACACTCCAAGTAATAATTCCATTTAAGTCTATTTTATTCAATATTCCATTGCAGGGAAGCTTCCTTTAGTAAAGTTATAGCATTAAGGTGCGAAAGAAGCAGCGAAATAATTAGAAAAACTGAACTGCTGCCAATAAATTTTATGTGAACCGTGTCAAAGTTACAAATTCTTGAGTCGCTGAATGTTGGTTTGCACTTAATCTAGAAGAAGGAGGGTAATAAAAGTAACACTGAAATAAATGGCTGTTACTTCCTTTACAAGGTTTTGTTTTGTTTTCTTCAATCTTTATCTCCTTAGAATGTTCATATTTTCATCTTTATCGCCTTAGAAAGCTAACATTTTAAACTTATTTTATGTGTCAATCGGGATAAAAAAATTTGTAATGTAAAATCTCAGATCGTTAATAATTTTAAATTAACTAAAGAAAATTTAATAACAGTGTTTTAAAATTTGTTACTTCTCTCTTGGCGACTTAGTAGCAGATTTTTTGCAAAAAATTTCTATTGTGTTATACATAAAAAAATGTTTATTCCAAATAGACATTATTTCTTTGACACAGAATGACTACTTATCATTTTTTAAATACTATTTTGATCTCATAAAATTAATAAATTAATTTTTTATTACAGAATGTCGCCTGTCTTTTATTTTAAAAACTTTTGATAATAAATTCCTGATTTAATTCTATTTTGCAAGGTTTTTTTTGGTGTGAAGGAAATTTGAGAAAATAAGTTAAATTGCGATCTAAATTCGGAATGATGATGACTAACTAAAGAGGAATGCTTAACATTTCTGCTTTGAAAATTTTTAAAATCATGAGTAAAAAATGTACTAGATAAATTACTCCATTAATCATCATCCAATTCCAAAAGCAAAAACGAAGGAAAGAAATGAATAAAAGAAAGAATCCTTTGCACACAATTCTTCAGAATTTTTTACTTGCGTACTTCTCATCATTCAAGAATGTTCAAACCACTTGGTAAATCCCAATCTCCAAAATAAGGTTGATTTCAATCCAAGCAGTTTTTTTATGGCTAACATTTCATGTATACTTAACATTTCTTCTTTGACACTTTTTAAAATAATAAATAAGTAAAAAATATAATAGGTAAATTATTCCATTAATCATCATTAATTGATACCTAATTATTTTCAAAAGCAAAAATGAAAGAAAAACTGAAAGAAAGAAATGAATAAAAAAAAAGAAAAAAATTCTTTACTCTCAATAACTTCTGAATTTTTTACTTGCATACTTTCATCATTCAAGAATGCTCAGAGTACTAGGTAAGTCATCAGAAAAAAGTGACCGGACCTTCACTCCAAACATGTCTTTTCTATATGCTACAAGCAAAATGCAACTTTTTCCGCATAAGTTATTCGACAAAAAAAATCACTTCAGTTTATGTACTTCAAGTTGTTGTAACAATTATTTAGAAAGAAATCTTTTCGGAAAAATTGCCTTACTTTATAGGGTAACTATAGGGTAATTATAGGGTTGTTAAGGAGAAAGAAAAACCAACAAAACAATATCTAAAATGGATTCGTATATACATAAATTTAATTCTCGACCTTAAAAGTATATTTTCTAAAGATAATAATAGAAAATTTCAACTAATTAATTTTCCTATTCTCAAATATTGCTATTGGCTTTGATGAATAATAATATGCATATTTTATGATTTGTTCAAAGAATAAATAAAGAAATCATATTGCATGACAATTCTATTCCATTTCATATCTTTCTGCAGTTATATCTAAATCTGACCCGTTCATATTACTACCTTTTGAAGAAACAAAAAAACCTCTTTTTGGCATGAAGAAATACGATTATCATTCAATTTTCACTCTCCGTTTTTAATAAAATTTATTCTTGAAAAACATTAACTATGCGTATTTGCGGTTGAATAGCTCTACAGCCGTTCAGTGATTCAAAGCACGCTTCTTTAAACTTGACTTCCAATTTTTAGGCTTTAATCTTATGATATGTCGAATAATAAATGAAGAAATCATATTGCATGACATTTCAAGTCCATTTCATATCTTTTTAATGTTAAAACTGAGATACGATTATATTACCACCTTTTGAAGAAACAAATAAACATTTGGAACAATGAAATACAATTATAATTCAATTCTCAATCTCGTTTTTTATTAAATTTTATTTTCAATAACATTAACGACGCGTACCTTCTGTTGAAAAACTTTGCAGTCGATCAAATGATTCTCACCACGCTTCTTTAAATTTAAATTTGAATTCTTAGTCATTGTTTTCGTAAATGTAACCTTAAACATCTTTTAGCGACATCATTTTGCTTTTCTTTATTATTCATATTGAATTTTGTAGCCGCGTGACACGTTTACATTTCTCCTTTCCCATAAAGTTGTTCTCAGATTTCTAGAAAGACAGGGATGCATTTGGCTCATTGATTCAATTTTTCTCTTTGGCATAACTTCCGATCAGTATTCTGAATATCACGGAAAGCAATTTTCTCTTTGGAGCTCAGTGTTTATTTTCTTTTGGCGAGTTAGATAAACAAGAATGTTTTGGGAACGTTGTGTATTTGTATAAGATTTCACGTGGTATCGGTTTGAGTTTCGCTATTTTTTGTTTGAGTTGTTTGCTATGTTGTGCTTGACTTTAATTAAATTATATGTAGTTTTATTTCTTTTTTGGATAAACTATGTAATTTCCTTGCATTTTTTTACTTGATTTATTTTTAAAAGTTCTTCTTTAACAAATTTACGCTCTGCAATGAAATTTTATAAAGTTTAGATCTGTCGACGTATATCTCAGCTTTATGAAAAATGAATAAAAATCTGATACTTTTGTAGAGGAAAAAAATTTAAAGTCTGACTAACGAGCCAAGCCTTTAATTTTTAAATAATACATTTTCATGAAATTACAATGAAACATGCAGCATAGAATATGCAGTAAACTTTATAAAAAATATTACAAAGCTTCATCATAGCTTAGAAAGATTATCGACTTCGAATCCCATAGTTCAGTTTGATTTTGACGAAAAATATTTTACTCGATAACTGTTAAAATGTAATTCGAATATTGCAGATAATTATTGAACTTTTAAATTCGACGAGAAGTCGTAAAACAATGCATAGTTCTCCCTAGTTCGTCATAAAAGCTTCATTTGTTGCTAAGTTTGATTCGAGGTGATTTTGCACGAATTAAAAAATATCACGCAGAAGATGATTATCATGCAGATGAACAATTAGGTTTTTATTATGAAAACCAAATTGATTCAGAAGAATTCCATTTCTTGCTCCTTCGTAAAATTTTGAACATGTACGTTCAACATGAACATGTTGAAATTTTGAACGTACATGAAATTATAACGAAACACGCAGCACGGAATATGAAGTAAACTTCATAATAAATGAGTTACAATGCTCCATCCATTGCTTAGGAAGCTTATCAACTTCAAATCCCACAATTTAGTTTGATTTTAACGAAAACCATTTTATTACTTAAGGGAAGTTGGGGTAGATTGATACGCGGGAACATTGATTCAGTTCTTAAATTTTGATGATTGGAACGATACAAGATGTTCATATCCCCTCATATATGCCACTGTAAGCCTTAGCACACGGTAAATTTTTCGGACATGTTAAGTTAAAAATTAATTTACAAATGAAGCAAACCGCTAATCTTCTACTTGAAGCAAATTTTTACTTTCTCGTATACGAAGTATACAAAGAGAAAGTATTGTAATTGTCAAAAAATTCGAATTTGAGATTTTGACGAATCTCCACGTTTTAGACCTCCCCGAGTTCGAAAAACACAATTTTGGAATTATGTCTGTCTGTGTGTCTGTCTGTGAACAGGATAACTCGAAAACTATTAGAGCTACGGGGATAAAATTTGGCATGTGGTCTTTACACATAATGTGTAGGTTTCTATCAAATTTTGGACACAATCCGTCAACGGGAAGTCTGTCTGTTTGTATGTCCGCGGTCATGTGAACACTATAACTCAAAAACTTGAATAGCTAGATGGATAAAATTTGGTACACGGTTTTATCGTCATGAATGTAGGTCCGTATAAAAGTTTGGGCCAAATCCGTCAAAGGGTTGGCTGTCTGTCGGTCTGTATAATTTACTTTTGAAAAGAATCCGTCGTCTCCACGCGCATGCGTACTGGAGTCATCTCCACGCATCCCAATCTTCTGTGCACGCGAAGGCAATGGAGCGAATTGCGTCAGTTTGTCCTTGAGACGGCAAGAGCGGAAAATTGGTACACATCTCTTTGATGATTCTTTACCTAGATATTTTTCAATCACTATAATGAAAACCCTTCTGATAGTCATAGGATTCTGGATAACAATAGGTTCGAATTTTTTTAATCCACGCGGGGGGAGGGGAAACAGCACCTTTCTGGGGAAGTATACGAAAAAGTTTAGGGGAGAACACTCCCGCTGGTTCTCTATGTACGTGTTGTGTTATTTCACTAACTAGTTACGTTTTCCTGCCAGGGAATGAACTCCAAAGACAGGAAAAAACATTTATTTTTCTCAATTATATTAAGTTTTGAGGGTTTTCAGCGTTCATTTTGCGTGACCACTTTTTTAAGTAAAATAATCTCTTGAGGAAGATTGATACAGTTGATTCCAGGGAACATTGATACACATCTTCTGTATGTATGAATGTGCCTTAACAGCAACTACTTTGCAAAATCGTCTTCATAAATGAAAAAAATGTAAAAATGAACTATCTAAGAGAAACACGCAATTAAGCATTTGTTTAAACTATGAAAGCACTTTGAATTTCATTGCAAAAATTAAAAGGATTGTTGTAAATTAAGATTAAAATATTTTTTAACGAATTTATTAAAATTGGAGGGAAAAATTGTACGGAAATTTAATTAATATTATCAAAAAGATAATTTTTTGCATTTTTAGATGGCGTGAAAATTATTTTTGTTCTATTTTTTTTCGTAAGTCATCAAAGAAGAGCGAGAAGATTTCCCTTAATTTTTAATACATTAAAATTTCAAAAAACGGCTTTGAGGTACACATTCTCTCTCTCTCCAAAATATATTTACATTCTCCTGTATTATTTGTAGAGATAAATTATTTGCTATGACATTGTTTCAATTTTCCAGTTTCATTAAAAATGTTGAATTTTGATTAAAATAAAAATGTGTTACTATGTTAAACTTTTAAACCTTGGTTTCTAATATAAAGATTATTGATAAAGCACCTTTTGTTTTGATCCCACACCTATTGACCATCATTATTTTCGATATTTCCGTGCGTATCAAAGTACCCGCTGTGTGGGGCAGATTGATACAAATACATTTTTAGGAAGAAAGTGTAATAAACATTTTATTATTTCATTTATGACCGAAACTTGACTGAAATCCTATATTAGATTAACAAATGCATAAATATAGTGTATAATTTCTAATTATTTCAGTTGGTAAAATCATTTCTTATCTTTCCCAAAAAACTGCATTAATGTCCCGTGTCCCCCATGCTATAAATAAAGGCAGAGTTTTTCTTTTCAAAATAAGAATGAGTCATTAAGTTGTTTAGATTTACATGTATATCAGCAAACAGAATATCACTTATAGATGAAATCTTATCACAATATTCAAAATTTAAAGAAATACTAGATAGTGCATTCTAGCTGCGTGGCACTGCGTTGCAAGGGCTATCTCGAATAATTCGTCATTCCCTGGCGGAGAGAAAAAGTGAGGTCACGTGACACATGCTCAACATTCTCTCCTAAATAAAAGGAAAGAGTGATTCAAACATTCCGTCCTCACGACGCCATCTATATTGCATTGTTGAGGAATCCATATTCAATTGTTGCTGTTTTCAACAATGAAACAGAAACACGCGATTAAATATTTGTTTAAACAATGAAAACGGTTTCAATTGCGCTGTATCAATGAAAAGTATTGTTGTAAATTAGTTTTTAATTAATATCTTTTTTACTAAATAAAATTTCGGAATTTAAATGGTCAGAATGGCTTCTATGTATTATTACCCTTCTTTTGGTACTTTCCGCGCGCTTCTCCGTTCAGCGGTTCGTGAGAAGATAGCCTCACATACATACCCGTCGAATTTTAATAGTGTAGATTATCGTCTGATAACTCCATCCGCCGTTCACCTATGCAACTAGTGAACCTCAATTTCTACAATATATTCTCAAATGTCTCAAGAAGTTATAATTAATCGACACTTATTAAAACGCAATTCGAATATTGTAGACAATTATTGAACTTCTGAATTTGACGAGAAGTCGCTATACAATGCCATAATTCCCTCTAGTTCGGCACGAAAGCTTCATTTGTTGCTAAGTTTAATCTGAGGTCATTTTGTAATAATTATCTTCAAATGTCATTTTTCTACAAAAGATCAAATAGGAATGGCACACTCAGATTGCCAATTATCGCACAATCTGAAAAAATCAAATTGTTAATCCCTAGGAGTCAAATATCCCTGTATGAATGACCCTGAATTTTACTTTTCAATTCCGTTTGAAGATGATTGCCGTTTCAACGGTTTCAATATTTGTCAAGTCAATGGTGAATTTGACACCATTAAAACATTTGAGTCATTTTGGTATTGACAAGGCATTTAATTGTAATATTGTTAATGCAGATGAAAATAGACAAAAATCGAAATTTTATGAAAACTGATAAAAGCAGAGACTTGATTAAATAATTCGCATTTGAAAGAAAAATAAATAGCTAAATTTTTAAAGACTGTGATAAAGAACAGATATTAATGCTTTTTTTATGTGACGTCTACTGTTCACAGAATTACTAGTTTTTATCGATATTAATTTCAAAATTATGTTGAAATTTAACAACGGTTGGCTGTCTTTTTCAAGCAGCCGCTGTTGTTAAAGGCGTAGGACTATTTTACTCGCTCGACTCTTTTCCGATTTTCAAAATTTTTTGTAACTTCTATTGTTACCCTTTATCTCTAAAATAAGACATTAGTTAAGTTTTTAACATATGTAGTTTTCGATATATAGAGGACCTCCCATCCCGTTTTTTGTGGCGTTTTGGCGTGTGAATCAAATTCCTTCCCAAGACCCCAATGGGAAGAACGTAGTCCTACGTTAATACTTAAATGGACAATTTTAACAATTTTGATTTCAGAGAAAGAATCGCAGGCGCTTCTTTAACTCTTTCTACCTCATTCGTTTTCAAGCCAGTTGTTGTAAAGTTAAAAGGGAATTTATAGTACAGTAACACTTCGATTAGCCATCACTCTTTTAAAGGTCAGTTTCTGTTACCGGTCAGTATATAAAAAATATCAACAAACAGGCATCTTTGAAATTGTCTATGGATTACTTTTACACGCTACTGTTTAAAGCTACAAGTGAATGCACTGTATGATGGCGAAAAGACTAATCGTAGGTGGTGTACAAGTTGGCATTCATTTGGCGCGCCAAACCCATCAATAACCAGTCGCTGTTGTACATACTATAGTATTACAATACATATCTGTAAATTATTATTCTTTTATTGAAGTTTATATTGATAATTTTGTAAAATTAGATACAATATGTATGTATTATTCACTGTTTAAGGATTTTATTTTCATTTTCATGCCAAACCAACAGTGAAATCACGTTACTGTACATATGTATTAAAATATTTCTGTTTTCCGTCTCCTCGATTATCCGTCACAGCTCTGTCCGGACGGTAACGGTTAATCGAAGTTTTACTGCATTCGTTCCTCTGTAATAAAATAGAATAAGATTTTTTGCACTATTTCTTTAAATGTATATGTTATTTTTGTGTTCTGCGATGTTAAAAACCCAGCAACGATTACTGAGCAACAATTTATTTATTAAGTCATAGAGAATGACAAAATATTTTCAGTTTATTGATGGTTTAAACAAGTTAGAGTTAATCTCAATTAATTTAAATATTTTTATTAATTTATTGAAACAAAATTAATTTTAATTAGATCTAACTATATAGTAGGAATTTTATTCTTAAAAGTAAAATTCACAATTTTTCATTTTTTAAGAATTTATTTATGTATCCGCGCATCTCCAGTTAAAACAAGCATTCTACGCAATCTACCACATATTAAATTACCAAAGAAAGAAAAATTCCTTATAAGGCAAAGTATGGTTGTCTTAAATTAATCATTTTCCAAAGTTAATTATTTTAATTTCACATTTAATTAGTTTAAGAAATTCACAGATAGTTTGAATTTGAAATCCCAAGCATATGCATGTCATATTTCCTTTTCTCAAAATTTAATTTCTCTTAATAGAATTGAGAAATAAATTCTTACGGCAAATAATAGATAATAATACCATAACAATCAACATCTGAATGTGTTTGCTTTTTTATTTTATGAACCCAATTCCGAACAAGATTATTTTAAAGTGTTCCAATCAGACGGACGAAATACATGAATATTTGCCCAGCTATTCAGTATTTTTTCTACTGGAGTTTTACAAAATGTTCTTTTCATTTACAACCAAACACAGAACTAGTTAACAATTCACAGACAATATTTATTTTTCGAATGCGATTATGCATCTCTAAATACTTTATATTTTCTGCTGATTCAATTCGACAATAAGCCAATAAATTCTTAAGCCACTGTAAAAATTGTTTTCTATTTCGTAACATTGAATTCAGATCAAATGAGGCTTATCTTCTGCATTGCAATCGACAGGAAAAAAAGCAAAATCGCGACCAAAAAAATTCTGTCTGACAACAGAGAAAAACATTTCCTCTTTCAAAATACTGTCATGAGAGAAAATAAATAATGACACTGTCTGTTTTCATCAAAACGGAAACGAAAAGCGTTAGTACACAAGTAAGCAGTTAATCTCTGCTAACATTAAACCTATGCAAATAAATAAATATTTAGAAATAAATTCTTACTTTTAGTCATACCTTTTTTTC
>BGPR01044783.1:0-12514 GCA_013235015.1 Araneus ventricosus | reverse complement strand
AAATCGCTTCGCTTGGCGACTTGGCTCGCGTTCGGTTCACAATTGGCGACATTTACGCCCGGCTACCGGAAAAGTACCAAATTCTGAATCAAATCCGTCAACGGGTGGACCGTCTGTCTATTCGTGTACAAAGTCGAGGAGAAGCCTCCCTGGCTTCTCGACCAAAGTTACCATTCTTATGAAAATTTTGGTGTATTCCTTCAAACAAAATTTCACTATCGTACTGTGAAGGCCACCCGTGACACTTCCGTGAGTATTATATCTGACATCAAGAAGTATATTTCTTAAAAATCCATTGGTGCGGTTGCGTTGAATACCTCGTCGGTGCGTCCATATACATCTTCAGATAGTTGATCATGTTGAGATGCAATTGATGAAAATATAGCCTCTTAACAAGAGCGGACCGTAGAGCCTAGTGGTAAGATCTCGGCTTCGAGGCCGGAGGGCTCCAGGCTAGGGATGGCGTTTATTGCAAAAATAACTGTTTTTCTATTATTCAGGTTTTTTCACTGGCGGTTACAACCGCTCAAAATAACCGGTCTTTGAAATGACCGGTTTTCGGGGGAGAGTTTATAAAAAAAATAAAATAAACCATCGTTCGTAGACAAATTTTTTTATTAATATTGTTTTTACGGGAAATCGATCCATTGGTCAATATTTATCTGTTCATAAAGACTAAAGGTAATCAGCCAATCAACAGACGCCTCGAGGAAGCGGTTGTCGTTGATTGGCCTAAGATGATGAAATTCAAAGCTTCATAACTTCATAAATTTTAGTCTAATCGAACCTGAAATCGAGCCCACTTTTAAGATTCGGTTTATTCACCCGGTTATTGGATTTTTTTTAAAAAAAACGTTATGGCCGGGACAAAAAAATAACCGAAAAAAACGGGTTAACTGACACAATAAAACCGGTTTTCAGTTAAAACAGGTAAGTTTTTCTCATCCCTACTCCAGGCTTGAAAAAACGCTTCCACTGAAGAAATGCCATGTAAGTGGACCTGGTACACGTTAGTTCTGACATCGCAGACCAAACGTCCTCCCGTTAGTGTGATACGGAAGTTTGGAGAGGGGATGCCAACTCAGGTGTAGTCCTCGTTATCTGACCGCAGTTCAAAATTAAGAGGCCTGTCCCAAAATAGCCCTCGTACTGCTTTAAAATGGGACGATAATATAACTAAACTAAACTAAAGCTTATTAAGCAACACCGCATATCTCAATTTTCCAAATTTTATAACGGGGAGAAAATTTGGAAAATTGAGATATGCAGTGTTGCTTGGTAAACGACATTGCGCCGAAAGATCGAATCTTTTTTTTAAATTGTATCTAAATTATGTGTATTAATTTTACGACACTCAAATTATTTATTGTTATGTAAGTAATCCTTTGATTGAGTTTCTGTTTTTTTTTTATTATTCTTTTTTTTTGTTTCTTGAGTTTTACCACGTTGGTTTTGTTTTGCAGCACTCGTTGGTGCTTGTGTGTGTTTTTGTTTGTTTTTCTGTATGTTTTCGTTTGTATTTGTGTTTTTTTTCTGTTTGTACGTAGCTTTGTAATTCATACCTTCCAAATAGATAGGTCTGTTAAATGTAACTTTTTTCTTCCTTGACCACTCTGACTCCTCCCCTTTCGATCCTTGCTGACTCTAAACCCTTGGATGAGTCGGTCCGCGTGGGTTATGTATATATGGATTTGCGTGTAAAATATCAAAATAGCCAAAGAAGAAACGTTGTTTGTTTCAAAGATTATCTTTTACAAATATTATTTACAAAAAAAGTAGTATTTACAGCTTTGAAGGAACTCTTACTATTTGTAAGAGAGCAGTTACAATGATACTCATTAGTGAGTAAAAATTAATGCAACTTGCAAACTACGAGAGTGTAACAGTACACGATTGTCCCGACTCCCCTCCTAAAAATATCTTAATCAATAGTAATTGTTATGCATAAATCTGATTATAATTGAATAAAAAGCAATTTTGTAACTCTTAAAAATTAGCATCCTTGAATATAAATATTAAGAAATCATGAAATTTATAATCACGAAGTCATACAAGTAAAAATATTAGATGATAATAGATCGCATATCCTATTTTCTTTAGTAACTGGGAAGAAAACTCTTCAATCTTATCTACATAAATTTATTTCCATTTTATGGCTGAACATAAGACAAGTGTGAAGCAAAATCAAATATTTCGGTCTAAAATTTCGCGATTTATGAATAAGTTTAGAAAGTTTATAGCAATACAGGTTAAAAAGAATATCTGTCTATACTGCCATCCTAAGCGTAAAAGGCGTATCTCAAGAAACTGTAACTTTTGGCTATGAACATTTTAGTATAAGTACAGCCTAAAAAGAATCAGCTAGAAAAATTAGAATAAATTTAAAAATAGAATCTTAACTTAATCATTAAACAAGAACAACAAAACATTTTATTTATAAACAATAAAATAAACAATAAAATTTTTTATGTGATACGCATTTTTCTTTAGTGGTTTTCTACTATTTTTTAATAAGATACGGCCTTTTTACTTAGGAATAATGTCGGGCACCTCACAAACAATACTAAGTAGGAAAAATCTGAAAATTAAAAAACAATGAGATACGACTTTCACGCTTAGGAGGTCAGTATACTGGCTCAGTAACAGGTAAGATAACCCGGTTAAGGTTATAGGAATGGGTGTACGGGTGGCGATTGCCGGTATAATAATTTAGGAAAACTAAAGTATCTGCGTTATATAAGAGTGTGGAGATACATACCAGCCACTCCTATCAACAGCAATTTTCGTTCTCGCTGAGTTTTTCGGCCCATAAACATAATGTTAAAATAACTCCTCTAATAACGCTCACTCAAATCCTTCTGAGCGGTCAGGTTAGCCGCCCTTTCAACTTCAATGAAATACATTCATATCGTCTCTCCGATCATAGACCTTTTATTAAGAGAAAATGGAGGAGAGAAAGAAAAAAAATCATACACACAGAAACGATATCGGAAATCAGATCGAAATTAATCATTCCAGTAAGACAATTTTTCTTCTTCACTATCTGCAATAATATTAAAAATAATAGATATTTTTATTATTTTTTTCTTCTTCTTCACCGGCTTGCATTTAGCGGGTAAAGCCGCGACGTGGGATACTAGTGTTGTACGAAACAGGGTTGTAATCACTCCTATTTAGCTCCCGTAAATATTGCAATTTGTTGAACTTTCTGAATATTGTGCCATCCTATGATTTAGACTTCGAAAAAATTTCCTGGCAAAACGAAATCAACGGGATTTCCTTCTTTAATATTTCCGAAGTACATTACAAAGTAGTTCATGGTGATCCCCTCTTTTTTTTTTTTTTTTTTTTTGAATTCAACAAAATAATTACCAAATAAAGGATTTCGGCAAATAACTCTTTCACAAAAATATTTTTCTGAAAAATGAATGCCACCAATTAAAAGACCAGGAAATCTCACATAAACTGTTTTATGAACAAGTGAACTAGAATTGTTTGAACATGAAACAAGTGAGCTAGAATTGTTTGAAAATCTCACAATTTTTTCAGTGAGTTGGAGGGTTGGTTAAAGTAGAGGAAAATGTAGAGTTCATACTCGGCATTAAAACATTCCTAATTCCAGTCTAACTAACAAATGTTATTATGATAATGTTTTTCGGCTGGCATATTGTCTGAAAATTACGTATTTTGACCAGCGGGAGTGGTCTCCCCTAAACTTTCTTGTATACTTCCCGAAAAGGTGTCATTTCCCTCTAACTAGGGTTGCCATACGTCTCGTATATACGGGACTGTCACCGCATTTCACTACTCAGTCCCGTATTACTATTTGTCCCGTTTGCTTCCTAAACTCTGCGTCATTATAATTTTAAAATGACTTGCGCCCTATTGTATAATTATGTGAAAGAGGAAAATGATATAACTAAGGAAGTAAAATCATCTTTAAAGTGTGACTGGGTTAAAAAGGATTAGCCTCACATCTTTTTATTATTTTTCTACGTGTTCATTTTATAAGATTGCTTAAACTTTATTGATTTTTATAAAAGTAAAATAAGCTATTACGTACCCATTTTTTTCATGTTTTATTTATTTAGCTTCTAAATTTCCTGTATCAATGCTTGGCAATTATAGCAACCCTATCCTCTGGAGGAAAAAAATAATGGTGGGAAACGACGGAGGAAGAAGTCCAAGAAAGGTGCAGCCGGTGCCGAATAAACCCAAGTAAAATGGCGTTCAGGACAGACAAGCGGATATCCAGTGATTTTTTCTTCTGATGTTTCAAATTGTAAAGAACCAGAGAGATACACCTGAATCATTGAGATATACTTGAATGAAGCCTGTCAATTACTAATATAATAGCCCAGATCTCTCGGTAACGCTCTGACGTCACCAACAATAAAACTCGAGCCATAGCACTGCGAGACGTTAAACAGCATTATTTCATTGTTAGAGAACCTAAATTTCAGTAATTTCGAATTTAAAAGAGTAATTGTCGTTCTAATTTCAAATTTAATAGCTCTAAAATAGTGAAATAGAATTTGCTAATGATTGATATAAAATTTATCTCGCTATGATCAATAGTTCCCGAGAAATGTTAAATTATATTAATCATATATTTCAAATTAATTTCCGTTTTTCAATAGAAACTAGTAAATTACGTCAGTGGTATATAATGCGCGTGATATAGTTAGGAGGCCACGATGCATTTCATTATTTATTGCAATCGTGATGATATAATTTGATAATATTTTTTGGCAACGTTTCACAAGCAGAGAAGTGCTTTGTTTTTAAACTAGATTTCCTATCTATCTAAATTATATCTACTAGATTTTTTTAGACCAAGAGTTTTTTTGAATAAAGAAATATGTAAATAATATGTAAATAAAAAATATATATTTCCTGTCACAAAACATATGTTTTTTTCATTTGTTTTCAATCAATGTTAAACATTTCTCTCGCATATATATCTATTTAAGCACAAGAAATTTGACGGGAAATCTCTCGAATGAAAAGGCAATTTGCACCTGTCATATCATGGGTTATCTTTCTAGTTTATAATATCTGATTGATTTTGTTAAATCTACAATAAACAGACAGATTAAGTATTTAACTTATTCAATTTTTTTAAATGTAACTTTGTACTACATTTATGAAATTAAATGTAACGGAATTTTGCCGTAAAAGGTAAAATATACATTGGTGGTACGACTTTTAATAACTTTGCGGCGCACGAATACGAGATTCTGGTTTGCAGTATTCATTGATAGTGTATTATATCGATAGGTAAACTCTGGAATTATGTTTAGATTACAAATGTCAGTCTAGTAAATTCTACAGCAGTATTAACGCTTGATTAACATGTACGCTGGGTTGAATACCAAACTCGCATTTACTTGTTTAATTTTTCTCTGCAACGTATCGCGAAAGAATGACTGAGTAAATCACTTATTTACTCATATGGCAGTTTATCGTTAGGATTTTCATTATTTGATTAAATACAAAATACTTGAAAAAGATTTTCTAATACTATCAATGTGTAGAAAAGATTCAAACATGTAAAAAGCAAGAGTAAAGCATTGGCAAGTATTTTATGATGTCTTGCAATTGCTCTTTCATGGCCTTATTTTATTTACGTCTGCACACAACAAATCAGATTGTATCTTAATGAGATCAATCCATATAGACCTCATAACCAATATCTCTGATGTATTTCGGTTTTACTCACTCACTGTTCAGATAATGATTTTTCTTGCTCTCAATGAATCATTTCCGTCTTTAGAGTTTTAAAATTACTTACATTGTATTCTGTTTAAAATAAAATCTTCATAATAATCAAGGGTAAGACTTGAGGACACGGTAATGCCTCGTCGCCAAATTCGCAACTCTTCGCTACATTCGGCATCTGTTACGATGTATGAACCGTAACATTATGACGTTATTAATTTGGCGAATTATCGCTTGAAAAATTCAAGTATGGCGAACATTTGGAGATGGTATCGTGTTCTCAAGTGTTATTTATCAACCACGACTGACGAATTAATTTGCTGTCGACACGACAAACTCCCAGGAATGGCGCTAGAGTTTGCCCGACGGAGAGGGGCCCGATTTGCCCGACAGGGAAGCACGACCTGCTGTATGGGGGGACGAATGTAATGAAATTGGTCTTAAATTTTTGCCAGATTATTATTTATCAACTACGGGTGAATAGCACGTACAAAAAATTTTCCCGATGGGGAGGCACAGCATGCCCGACGGGGGGGGGGGCCTGGCCACTCTGGCGCCACCCGTGCAAACTCCACCGTTAAAAAGGAGATTATTCCATAAAAAGCAATGTAAAGACAATCTAATTCATAAAAAAAATCGACGGAGGCTGACTCTGCGAAACGGCCGCTGGGATTGAGGGGCGTAGTCTTACTTACCTTACTCAACTGCGACTAAAGTAACTGTATGTGACTATTAACTCTATAGTAACCATTAGTCTAGTTTGACTATGTGACTCTATCTATGTAAAATTCTTTGTGATTTTCACAAACTTTGCAACTCGTCTGTGGCTAAACCGTAATTACAAATTCTAAAATTCTTTTTGCAATCTTCAATGTCCACCTTTCTTTGCTAAATGAAACTAAAACCAACTCTCTCTGTTATTTGGTTGCTGAACAATAAGCGTTTAACTTTAGCGCGATAAACGTCATAATTTTTTTCCTTTCCCGACATAACATTAGACCACTATTGAGAGACGTAAATCTACTTCAAAACAGAAAAACTTTATAAGCACTCACAGACGTGTAATAACGATAATGCTTGGCGATATGGCACAAAACTAACGATTACTGCAGACGGGTTGAGGGGTTATTGGACCACTCATATACAAAATCATTTTACCATTTCTCAAAGGCTCCCATTTTATGACTTCAGCAAAGCAGTTGTTTTAGAAACCATAATATAATAAACGGAAATGTTCTCTCCTCATCTTCCTCATACAATATGTGGCGTCTTATGTTTAGCTTCATCGTATAGTAAACATATAATTTGGAATAGCACATCTTCACGTTGGCCCTCTTTGGCGAAAATTCGATATAGATATACAATTTTGGTGTTTTGACTACATGCCAAATTTCATTCGTCTATTTAGCTTGTTAAATTTTTGAGTTATCATTTTCAAATATACACTTTACTTTACACACGAAGGGACGTAACTTCTTGACCCGTGTATATAAAAGATTCGTTATGTTCAGACTAAAAATAGATAAACTAAACAAAAATTAAAATTAAATAAAAAAGCATAGATAATAAACAGCAGATTTAGACAAAAACTATGACAATACATCTTTTAGCGTACAAAAGCAACAGCCTCAAGTGATTGCATCAACAGAAGTTTGAAACGATAATATTTGAAACACATAAAAATGAATTTCGAAAGTAAAAAATGTTCAAAAAGGAAGAAATGAATAAGGAATCGAATGGTAAACTTTATCAAAGACCACTCACCATAAAGATTCCAAAATTAGACAAGATTTTCTGTCAAGGGTAAGATTATAAATCAAAAGTATACCCTTTGTGGCCTGAATCCTGCCCAATATCAATATGAGAATCATTTTGACAAATCAAAATGCACAATCCTTAAAGAATAATCAAAAGGTACTAGAGAGTGTTAAACCTAACACTCTCTGCCGAAATTTTAGATGTAATCCAGGCGACGCCAAATATACCGGAAGCAACAAAAAAATTAGAAGCTAGCACCTAGCTCCATCTATGAAGAAAAATTCTAACTAATTAATCAGAATAAAAAACTAATATTTAAACAGTTATAGCAAATTAAATTAGAAAAAACCATTAATATATTAATTAGAAATATTTTTATACTCCTTTTAAAAAACTATTAATATTAATGAAAGAATCTGGGAATCCGTTGTCTTTAAGAATATTCTTTAAATTATCTAAAGCTTTAACTAAATTTGATTGGTTGTTACATATGCTATTTATTCTATTAATTTGAGAAAAAATGGAATTCCTAAAAATTTTATAATGAAGATTTGTATGAAAATTACAAAGTATTATAGCCTTAAAATTAAATTCTTTTCTTTTATCAAATAAGCCGACAGATACACCTGAATTCTTGAACCAGAAAATCTTGTCTAATTTTGGAATCGTTATGGTGAGTGACGTCTTTGATAAAGTTTAACATTCGATTCCTTATTCATTTCTTCCTTTTTGAATATTTTTTACTTTCGAAATTCATTTTTATGTGTTTTAAATATTATCGTTTCAAACTTCTGTTGATGCAATCACTTGAGGCTGTTGCTTTTGTACGCTAAAAGATGTATTGTTATAGTTTTTGTCTAAATCTGCTGTTTATTATCTATGCTTTTTTATTTAATTTTAATTTTTGTTTAGTTTATCTATTTTTTGTTTCTGTATTATATTATAAATAGCTGCATTTGAGCCTTTATATATAATACTATGAATTTTTATTAATGTTTTATTAATTACTTTAATCAATTTATAAATTTGTTAATTTATAACAGTTATGTTCAGACTGTTGCACGTTAAACAAGGCCGATGTCTAATTCTAAAATTGGTGTGATGTGGAAATATGGAGAATGAAGCTGAGAAGTCTTTCTTTTTCATCTGATTACGGTTCTAAATTACAATTAGTACAAGCGTAACTTCAAGGATGCTAACATAATCAGTCAACCATTTTGATTCTTGCGTCTCTCTCATATCTGGGCGAAAAATATGACCATTCTATATTTGGAAGAAATAATTTGCAAATGTCAGGGAAATTTAACATCGCAGCTAGGAAATTCCTAGTTACGATTCTGATGGGACGTCATATCACTCTAACCCAGAGAGCTCAAATTTCTTAACAACGCCCTGCACGTATGTCGGCTTCTGATCACAGTAACGAATTCATTTGAAGAGAATATATTTGAAATGATTAGAAACTATTGTATATTGCCTCAAAATTCATTTAACCGCTTGTTCCCAATTATCACAAAATACTGTTTTTAAATGCTTTTCAGCAAAAATGTCTTCTATTTCATAGAATATCGGATATAAAATATTATAAATATTTACTACCTTTAATTTGGTGTATTTTATAATCATTCTAACTCAAATTCTGTCGGGAAAAGTTGGGAAATTAATCTTTATAAACTGAAATAACTGAATATCATGACACACTAGAAGGAAACAAATAGTTCAATTTAATAGCAGAAAGTAAATTTTCCACTTGAAATCGAAAGTTCTATTTACTATTCTGCTAATTTTTTTTTTTGACATTTACAGTACCTGAAAACCAAATAATTCTTTCCTATAATCTACTTCAAAAATACAATCTGGAAGTATATAGCTTTTAAATGACTCTTAGAAATGGCAAACTGGCTCTTCACCACCAAAACAAATTCTGATTTAGCCAAATTTGTGGTCCTCAAACCTGTCATATCCAATTCACCATCGTCAACCCCTTGAATGCCTCAGACGTACGAATAATGTACCTTCATTCTGCGCTTCTAACATTATCGATCAAAACATACATAGTTGTTGAAAAATCAGCCATGGATGACTCCAGATCAATTACTTCCTCCATCTCCGCAGCCTCTGTTTCTTATTGAAAAGAACCAAAATCCTCATCTACAGATTCCTTCATCAGTATCACGTTTTCTTCTTTCTCGTCGTCAGTTTCTTGTTTTCTTGCATACTTCAAGTCAAACGGCTTCATATCAATATTAACAAACAATTTTCATACGTAAAATCTAATATGGATGTAGATTAAATTATAAATTGTTTTAAAATGTCAGTAGTTAATTTGACATAAAGCAATGAACTTTACTGACTGGACAAAACGTAACCACGTGTATAGATTTAAAATTGCTTCCTATAAATAATAAATTGTTCCAAATACATAAAAAATATAGGTTTTTATTGCATTAGAAGCATGTACCCAATTAGCCCGCAGTAAAAATAGTCGGGGTAATTAATAACAGTAACCTGTTCCTCAAGATGCAATCTAAAAACGTAAATTGAAGTTTCCTCGTGATCGTTATATCCTACAGATCTAAGAAATAAATAACTTAGGAACTTAGCTTGCATAAAACCGGCGTAGAAAACGAAAAAGGAAACTTAAGAAATGATGATGATTGATTGATTGTGAAATGTGCTTCATGGGATTTCTAGCAACAAAGGCCGTTATCCCCTAAATCCAAAAAGTAGTAGTATAGTACTTAGTATATGTCAAAAAACTTCAAACTCAATAAAATTAAATTTATTCAATGAAGCTTAAGAAATTTTCATTTCACTTTTCTCAACACGGTTTGCAATTAAAGGTAACTAAAGTTACCAAACAACATTAAAAAGAGTAGGAAAGTGTTTTTCTTCTTCCTCTAGAGAGTCTTAACCAAAGAATGTGTTTTTAAGTTCGCTAGGGCACGTGAGTGTGCAGTGTAGTCACCGTTCCCAATTACTACTTGTCCCTGACCATAAAGCAAAAAAAAACTTTTATATGAAATGTTATAATACACAAAATCCTTTTATTGTCTAAAACTAATTGAAATAAGGTACAGCTTTGATATACGGCATCACTGGCGATAATTTTGTTTTGGCGACTTTTTTCGCCAGCTTCAATATAGGACCCCATTGGCGATATTTTGTTTTGGCGACTTAACGATACGATGTTCGGTTAGACGACAAAAAGTCGCCAATACAAGATTATCGCCAGTGATGCCGTATATCAAAGCTGTTCCTAAAATAATATATATATATACATACATAAACATATATTGACATTTTTAACCAGCTCTTCCGAAGACAGTTTTTGCCATTCCGCTTCATTACAATTTGGTGATCTGCGCCAAATTCTAGCGATTATTGTTTGCGTCATTTAGCATTTTCATAGCGACATTTGTTTAAATTAAATTGATGCTGAAGAAAACAGTCGCCAAATGTTTGCTGTAAATTCAATATTTGATTCAGTTTTTTTACATTCAAATGCCTTTTTTTCTAATTTAAAATCGTTATGAAATTTTAAATTAAAAAGGAATTTCTAAAAAGATTTGAAATGAAATATTGACGAAAACTGATTAATAATACTTTTATACTTTTCCGTTAGCCGGGCGCAAGCGAAAAATCGCCAAATAATGTAGAATTCCGCCAAATTTTGGCGACATTTGCGCCCGGCAACTTGGCTCTCGTTTGGTTCACAATTGGCGACATTTGCGCCAGGCTAACAGAAAAGCTAAAATGCTAAATTTACTAAATGCTGTTAACTCAATATTATTTCGGGTTTTTTTTTTATATTCAAATGCGTTTTTTCAAATTTTAAATCTTTTTGAAATTTTTAATTAAAAATTATTTTTTATTTGAAATGAAATATTAAAAAAAACTGATTAATTATACTTTTAAATTGATTAAAATTTACTAAATGGCTCTTCATCTGTTATTGAATTGAAATGACAATTTGTCGATGTACAGTTCTCAGTTGAATTAACTGCCAGTAATTCAACGCCATAGAAGTGAAAACATGAATCGTCATACGACAAAAGAATTTTAAAATATTTTTGAAAACTTCTGTATATTTTCTTGACTTAAACAGTATTTAAAGATACACTTCATTTAATAGGTTTTGCTATGAATATATGTGCTGAATTTTGGCAAACTTTTGCCAACTACGGTTCAGTTGTTTATAAACCGTATATTGTTTTTTTTTTCCCCCTTTCATCATGCTTTTGACAAATATTAAATATCCTGGCAAAACATAAACATTTTCGTAATGACAGCAAAATGTACCACGAAATATTGATTTTTAATTCTGCAAGCAAATGAAAAATGAAGACGATAGACTAAATATCTTATCAAAATATAAACATTTGCGAACTGAAGCTAAAATGTACCACGAAATATCAATTTTTAATTCCTTCAGGAAAAGAAAGATTAAGAAGAGAGAGAAATTCAAACATATTGATTTTCAGTTGCAACTTTTATTTAAATAAATTTCATTTTATAATTAAAGCCTTTTTCTGAATAATGCCTCAGTTAACAACGTAAAATGACATAAATTTTGAATTTCAAATCCTTTTAAAGATGGGTGTCCATTCAGATAGCTGTTGAATTTCTTCATTTGCCTAATTTCAGCTATTGTGTTTCCTTGTTTAGTTGACAGTTTCAATCTCCATTGGTACAGCTTCTTGATTTGGTGATCTTTCGGCTAAAGGAGTGGCACTACCTTTGGCAAGACTTTTCAATTCGCTTCCACTTTTGCGTTTCTGAGCTGGAGGCTGCTTGTCCTTTGGGCTATTTTTGCCATTAGCGAACTTGCCATCAATTTTCACCAGATGACCACTTTCTGTCAGGCGTTTAATCACCAGTTTTGTTTCCGGATTATTAGAAAGTCCACTTTGCTTGGAATCCAAGAATTTCTTCATGGCATACAAAGTAACGGCCGTCTGGGGTGTCGTTTCTGATACCGATTTTAGAATCCATCGTCGTATTTTACTCTTTTCAACTTCTTGCTTGCTTTTCT
>BGPR01044782.1:0-12514 GCA_013235015.1 Araneus ventricosus | reverse complement strand
TCGGGATAAATGTAATCCATTTGACCAATCTGAAGAAGAATTTATCAATTACTTTCGATTTTTTAAAAAGTAGTTAAATCTTTTATCGAATTTAAATAATTTAATCTAATAATTTAATACGACAATCTAAAGTAATTAAATCTTTAAAAGTAGTTAAATCTTTTACTACTCCATCAAGATAGTCAATAATGATATTTGATAATTAGCTAAGATCAATTACATTTAAAGATTTAATTACTTAATATTTTCTTATTAAATTAAATTAGGGTAACATTTTAACATTGAGTGTGGAATGACTTTCCTCATTCCGTATATATATCATTACAATTTTTTTATTTGTTTTAATTCAAAGAAATTTGTCAAATATTTACAAAGTAATTGCAAAATCTGACAATAAAAGAATTGTTCTTGTTCCTTGATAAAGATATAATTTTTTTAATCTTGTGCAAACTTGCTGAATTTAATAAATTTTTTTCATATTTTATTTTCTAATGTAATTGGAAAAATAAACAATTGTTTGTAATATTAATTTATAATATTTATTGATGTTAAAATAATTGGCATGGTAAAAAGTTTATTACTTTTCCTCTCTCCAGAAAACTGGTAAAATTACATCAATATATTGAAAAAAAGACTGCAATTTATGTTCTATAAATGTATAATATTATTATAAATGTATATTTTGTAAAAGATAAATGGTTTACCCCCCCCCTTAACAATGGACTTATGAAAGCAAGAAAGATGCATTATAATGCGTCTTATAAGAGCAGAAGTTAAATCTTCCCACCTCTTACCCTTGGTGTCTTTTGAAAAGATGCGATCAACTTTCCCACTGAAAATTTGTGGATATTTTTCAAAATAATCCAACATAATTTCGAATTGGGAAACAAATGTACGCTTCTCCATAGTTCCTTTGGCGATTTAAAACTCGAACTGACAAGGAGAGGGCAAGACTTGGGAAATTCAATTCGTGGTGAAACTTGGCATATTAGTAGCATACCATTAGGGTGTTCACCCATTAATCTAAAAAAGGGTAATGACCAGCCAATTCGGAGGCCTCAAACTTTTTGCACAACTTATATACCAGTAACTCTTCACAAGCAACGAGTGCTCAGATAGTCCGCAGTTCGGTCCTGGATGCCGTTTTTTTTTTATTTCTTTCAAAATTATTCCAAATTAAATTAAAATTAAAAAATATTTTAAATTGAAACTTTAATTATTTTTATGCAGAAAATAACTTCATTTATATGATACTTGAATTACAGATAAAATAATAATAAAAATAATATATAAATGGTAAAATAAAATTATAAATACATCTTTAATGGTGATAAATATTAACTATAATAAAAATTATCATTCTAAATTCATTGAATTTTTTAATTATTGCGTTTTATGTTCTCAAATTCTTCGTTCTTATTTTATGTTGGAAATAGTAGAGAGCAGATGTGAATATATTGAATACGTTTGCAGATGGTCCAATATTTTAATGATGTAAAAATAGCAGAGAGCAGCTGCTAATCTATTAAATTCGTAGGCAGATGATCCGAAATTTCAATAATTGAAAAGGGGCCATCGGGTAAATGTCTTTACTCATTATCGTATGAAATTAGTAGAATTAATTTATAAAATTTATGAGTGATGAAGCATAAAATATATCTTTCATATCGTGGCTAATTGTAGTTATGATTTATTAACTTTAAAGTTATATCTATCATTATTTTAGTACTTATAAAGTAAATTTACAAATAATTTAAGTATCATATGAATAAACAGTAATTTTATATATAAAAAATTAATATTTTAATTAAAAATAGTTAAAAGTTTTTCATTTAATTTGTAATAATTTTGAAAAACTTAAAAACAATGTCAATCTTTCTAATCAAAGAGAGATAATTTTTAATGTGAGCGAAGTTTGTATTCCTACAAATCTAAAGGACCGTTGCTTTTGTGAAAATAGTCATTTATCAATTGTGCAAGGTGTCAAAATATTTTTTGTTTCCAGTGTTTTTATGATAATTATTATTCCGGTTTTTGTATATAATTTAATGTAGAAATATAAAGTTACTAGTACAAAATGAAAGATAAATGGACATTAATTAATAAATCTAGAATAAACTTCTAAAATTTATGAAAGATAATGCCTAAACAAAAATGTTTTATGATGTGAGTCATTAGAGATAAAATTTATCACCATTAAAGATGTATTTATAATTATTCTACTTTTTATATAATATCATTTTATCTGTAATTCAAGCATCAAATAAATAAAGTTATTTTTTGCATAAAAAATTAAAGTTTTAATTTAAAATATTTTTTAATTTTTAATTTAATTTGAAATAATTTTGAAAGAAATTAAAAAAACGGCAGCCAGGACCGAACTGCGGACCTAGCGAATGGTAGTCCAGTTCACTGACATTTAAGCTACCTGAGCACTTGTTGCTTGTGAAGAGTTACTGGTATAAAAGTTGTGAAAAAGTTTGAGGCCTCCGAATTGGCTGGCCATTGCCCTTTTTTAGATTAATGGGTGAATACCCTAATGGTATGCTACTCAGGAGTGGCGCCATAGGGGGACCAGGGGGCCGGGGTCCCCATCGTGGAAAATTTTGTATCCCGTCGGAGAAAATCTTTGTATGGGGTATTCAAATGTAGTTGATAAATGATAATCTGGCAAAAATTTGAGACCAATTTCATTGCACTCGTCGCCCCATACAGCAGGTCGTGCCTCCCTGTCGGGCAAATCGAGCCCCCCCCCGTCGGGCAAACTATAGCGCCATTCCTGATGCTACTAATATGCCAAGTTTCATCCCGAATTGAATTTTCCAAGTCGTACCCTCTCCTTGTGAATCTAAAACCATAAACAGAAATATCGCAGACGATCGCTTGATTTGCTGCGCGCGCAGCAAAAATACGTCACTTCCTAGCTTAAAGTGAGATGCTCGAAACGACCGAGGTACGAGAATCAAACCCCTTCTTTTGGTAGAGAAAAAGTCGTTAACGTCTCGCGGTCGAAAGGCGAAACGCTCCCAACCCAACCGGGGTACCAGAATAGACCCGTTAAAATCAAATATTTTTGCTATCGTTATTTTTAAATATCTGTTCTAAATAAGTGTGATTTAAATCACCCAAAGTCTTATTAAATGCATGTGATATTTTAATTTTTTAACTTTAAAATAATCTTAATAATAATCATTAATCTTAATAATAATAATCTTATTTCCTAAATAATCTTAACAACACCTCATTTTAAATACTTCTACTTTCATCATAATAAACGCACTACAACTTTCTTTTCAAGTCACGAGTTTCTAAAGGGGAAATTCCCTCTTCTGGGTACTTAAGCGTTCTGCGCATTCATTTCTGCCCTTTTTTTCACTCCAGCATGTAAGCTTTCAACAACAACGCGCCGCTCGGGCGTAAACTTCTGAATACTGGTCATGGAGCTACGTAAAAATTGAATACTTTACATATGAAGAAATAACGTAATGCCTGAATAAAAGAAGATTTAACCAAATATTGTCTGTTCCATGACTAAAATGGTCTACATTTCACCTCAGTAAAGCCTGATCTTATATGCATGTAAATTGTTTTGAAAATAAATTTTAATAAAAAATTGTCATTTGTTTTTATTAAACTTTCTGCAAATATTTGTGTTTTTAGTTCTATGTACTGTCAATAGATGTCACCTGCAGCGAAAACTACTTTTAAAAGAACTTTTCCTATCAATTAAGTTCACAACAAATATTCCCATCAAGCACGGAAGCTAACATCAATACTAGGGATGACAAATATTTGACGAACTATTATTTTCTACGCAATATCAAAAAATCACAAATACCAGTGATGGATACTACTGTCACAAAGGTGTGATTCAGTCATTTTTAATTAAATGTACAAAAAATGTTTTTTTTATTATATCTTTATCATATCTTTTTAATATACTTTTACTAGTTTTTAGTTCTATATATACTGTCAACAGATGGAGCAATCAAAAAGCTACTCTAAAAGCTCTCACAAATGTTAAACTACCGTCCCCACATAGGGGGGGGGGAGCAGCGTCTTCTATCGGACGTGACGCTTCACGGAGCAGATCCGTAACCCACGGGATTGGGTCTAGGGATGTATAATCCACGATTTTTTGAGTAACAAATAGTTTTGCTATTGCTATTTTTAAATATCTATTCCAAATAACTGTTATTTCAATCACACTTTTAATTTTCGAAAAGTCTTATTTAGCATAAGTAAAGTGTTCTAAAAAATTCAAATAAAAACTGTTGTTACTTCTACTTATTGTTTAATACTTTCTATTAAGATTTAATGTTTAGTTCTTGCGCCAGCAAAAATTCTTGTAGAAAGAGATGTTGGAACTTGAGTTCACGGGTCACAATCAATATTAATCAACCACAGAAGCCATCCTACGATGTCACATTCGCAGTTTTTGTTGCGGTCACAGTATGGGATCTTTCTGCGACTATTCTGTCAATCAAAGAGAAAAATGCATACTTGCTCCTTTGAGTTCCTGACGAAGCTTTGAATTACAAAAGCAACGTTATCATTCGAGAACGCATATACAACAGGAGGGATGATTCACAGAAAGACGTCTTAAACCGCGATGGGGGGGGGGAGTGCGAAATGTGTAATATAAGAACCAGACGAGTTGGGGTATGGTTATCTGCGCGGTGAAACCTGACCTGCTTATCTGGAAGGTCACCGGTGAAGACTCTGTTTCCCCGGGGTGGGTTGTAGTGATGACCCTCCTGTGTGGGGAATGTAGTTCATGCTTTTGATGGCGCCATCTATTGACAGTATATAGAACTAAAAATACAATCTCGCAAAATTAAATTAAGAAAAGAACTTAAAATAAAAAAATGCGTTTTGCGTACATTTTATACAAATGACTGTATCACACCTTTTTGACAGTAGTATTCATCACTAGTATTTGTGATTTTTTAATATTATTATAGTATTTATCTTAAGGTTCAAGGATGATAAAAAAATCGCATTTTCTTATCAAGAATGTACATTTTCTAGTTCTATACCACTGAAAAAAGATGCATATTTTTTTTATCCGACACATTTTGAAAAGAAATTAATAAATGACATCATTATTAATGCTAGTACTACTGTACAGATAGGTGGGGTTACATTAAGCTAAGCATGATTGATTTTATATCTATTTTATTAGCACTGTAAAATTCAGAATATAGGTTTGGGATTGTTTTTTTTAGTATAGGGATATTTGAAATATTTTCATTTCTCAATCATGAATGAAGTTGTAAATTTATTTATAGCTCTTAATGCAGTTCTGTATGGAATTAATAATAGTTATCGATTTCTTCCATCGATCTGTAATATAAACTGTATTAAATAAAAGAAACAACATTAATATTTTCCTGACATTTTAACACAATAAATTAATAGTTTTATAACATTTCTTTCATCATGAAAAGTTCAAAATAAAAAAGAATTCAAATCCATGAACTTAAATTTTTTATATTACTTACAACTGATTATAATTTGATGAACATACATCTTGCGTGTGGAGAGGGAGAATATTTATTATTTTTTAAAAACAGTATGCCTTTAAATTAGATTTCTACGCTTTTTAATTTCCTGTATTTTCAGTTTTTAAATTAAATTCAGAGTAATCTGTGTTTTATTAAACAGGTTTTCTAAATTTTCATATAAGACATATACTTCCTTTGTATTAATTTTCTGTTTTTGACATTTAATATATATATATTTCAACATTTCTTTTTATAGAATCCCTGGAAAGAGTAACGTGATATGTTTTTTAAATAAGTTGATTTTTATTTACAAGTATTTGTTTTTGTTACGTTCTCTGTTACAGTATTTAATGTACATAAAATTGTGAGACAAATGATTTAACTAAACGGCACAAACTGTGAATGTTTTCAGGCTGATAAATATACATTTTTATGATATATCTAATCTCCTTTCGTGAAAAGCTTGTTAATAATGAATACTGGTTGTGTTTAATTTGAGTTATATCTTTTATACAAAACTTAGTCTTCATGGGTTCACCAGAAAACATTTTAAAAATAGGGGTATTCAAATGGCACTGTTTTCAGTGGCGTAACTAGGTTTAGTTTCGTTATATTAACATCCCGTTTAGAAGCAACTCAAGAGCTATTTTGGAACGACCCTCATAATTTTCAACCGTGTCAGATGACGAGGACGACGCCTGAGCCGGCACCTCACTTTCGAAACTTCCGCGGGAGGACGATGTAACTAGAATGAAGAAGTTAAGGCATCATTGATTGTGAAGCAAACCCAAGATTTTATAATTATAGGCCTTTCGGGAGGATCGAAAAGAGAGGGGGAGGTAGAAACGATAGTGATACATTAAAAATTTAAAAAAATATTATTGAAATCACAATTTTAAAAAATCCCTTATCCTCAAATATAAAATGTCGCACTTAAAAATAAGTAAATAAAGACGAGCAAAACAACATACTTTACTTCGACATACTTTAATCAAAATTCTCTGAAAGAGCAATATTAAAATATAGATTTTTCATAATTTTTTGTTGTTAAATATTAAAATTCATGTGCAACACTTTTCTCTTTTGTTTTTTTCGATGCATTTAATAATTAAGGCAAAACAATTGCATTTTGCGATATTTTTGTAAACAGTTTTATTTCTATGCATAAGTGTTTATTATTGTATAATCTAAATTCAATGACAAATGTTTTCAAAGTTTTTTTTTTCTGTCGATCATATTTAGCACAATCTTTTTGATTCCCTTTAAATGCACTTTTTTTGAGAGAGAAAACTTTTCTACAAAATATGAGAAAAAAGAGCAATGAATCAAAGACATATATTTGTGCAGAAATGTCTATGATAATAAACATTTATTACGTTTTTAGACACTCATCACTTAAAAATCAACACGGTGAAAACCAACATTGAAATCAATATTGACTAGCTGAGGGACGTAGTCCTGGGGGTCATAGATGATACCCAAAATACCAGAACTGATTGGAAAGCACCGCGAAGACAAAATAGTAAAGAGTTTCTCATTTTTGAAGCAAATTATTGAAAGAGAGCTAACGAATACTACGCCCCAGGTACTATTTACCCTTGTTACGCCATTGTTTAATTCTACATTAAAATTTGAACTTTTTGCTGAATATTTGACGACAAATATTTATTTCTGCCTTCTTTTGCCTGCATGTTTCTAGCTTTAGATATATGGATACTTGCTGTAAGTAGTAATTTTTGTGTGGTTTAAAGTATTTGGAAATACTTCAAAAACATTCAGTCGGTATTGTTAGAATAGTGTGTTGGTTTTTTACAGTAAACGACAAATTTAATTATATAACTAATATTACTAACTGGAATGCAACTTTTTTGTAAATAAAATATTCTGCTGTGCGCCCACTTACATTTTATAGCACATTTTTAATTGGCGTATTTTAAATTTCTTTGCTTCTTTATTTTTCGCAAAAGAAAATAATACCAACCATCTTGTACTTTTAGTTATATTTTTTAAAAGTTAAGTCAGTGAAGGCTACAATAAAATTTCATCTAAAAATTTGCGAACCTCATATCAAAATGAGTGGGTCGAATATCAAGTGGTTTTTCAAGACAAATAAAAAATTATAAGCATAAAATTTCTTGAAAAATAATATAAAATAAATTGGATACAAAACAAATTCCATGAAAAGGTGTTAGAATAAAGATGTAAAAGGGAAGTGGAAACTGCTTTTTCAGATCATTCCATATCTGTAGAGCCTCTGTAGTATTGACTAGTTTCAAGGATGTCTATCGTATTCCAGACCGTTACGTATTAGAGACATAAATATTGAGAAGAAAGAGACACTGGACAGCCATCCAACCCTCAAGCAACAAGACACCTGCCGATTTGCAGACCCCTTCATTGAAAAAGAGGTTCTCTGTTCACTTATTTCGAGTCTTGTAAGTTTTAACAAATTCATCCACATTTGGAAACATTTCTTGGGTTTTTTGCTTTGAATTTCTGCTCCACAATTTCAATTTTGAACAAAAAGCATTAACTTTATCACTCGTATCCAACATATGTTTATTTTCTCCTTGTATTAAAGATTCAAGGTCGTTAATTTCTCAAATATGTCGGCCAAGTAGCTCAATTTCATCACAAATAAACCATCTAGAAACTACTCGTCTTCCGAACATTCTTCATTTATTTCAGTACTGGTAAACCTAAAATTTAAATATTCTTGAGAAATTTAAGTTGATTTTATTTTCGGAATCACACTCGTCAGTGCACTTGTTGATGATTCACTATCGTCTAATGGTCGCTTACGCCCACTTAAAAATTTATCCATGATTCTGTATAAATCTACTGCTGTGAATATTTAATACCGTGAATTACAATTAACACGCAAATTACAACATACACATTCACGATAGATTTGATACGATAGCGATAGAAGGATCGACTCGACTGAGACTGGCTGGAATTGAAAGAGGTTCAGCATTTATACACGTACATACTGATTATCTGATTTTCAGTTATTGACTTTAATTTTGAGGAATTTAGGGTAATTTTCAAACTGACACCATCTAACCATCAGTATTTTTAATAGCATATGACCAATCGTTGTAAAAGCATTCGCACTTCCAATTCGAGGTGATTTTATAAAATCGTTTTAGTAATGTTGAATTTCACGACGATTCTGAATCAAAACGCTTATTCTTAACGTCATCTTTTGAAAGGTATAAAAAGAAAACGTTTGAAACAATTTTCAGTTTCCGTTGCTCAAGAAAAGAATGCATCCAATGCCCAATCAGTTCATTCGAAATTTTAAAAAATTCTGTGTTCAAGGTCTTGTAGAGTTTCAGTTTCGTTTTTTGGTGATAAATTCTTAAGCGTATTCAACTTTTTCCAGATGCCATCCACCAACTTCAGAAAGATTTGTTATGTCCTTTAAATCGTTTTTATCTCTCATTGCGAAAATAGTATAAACATACGAGTATATATAACGTTCTATCGAGTGTTAATTACTAATATAATAGCCCAGATCTCTCTCTCGGTAACGCTTTGACGTCACCAACAATAAAACTCGCGACATAAGCACTGCGAGACGTTAAACAGCTTTATTTCATTGTTAGCGAACCTAAATTTCAGTAATTTTAAATTTAAAATAGTAATTGTGGTTCTAATTTCAAAGTTAATTGCTCTAAAATAGTGAAATAAAATTTGCTATCCATAGATATAAAATTTATCTCGCTATGATCAATATTTGCCGAGAAATTTTAAATTATATTATTCATATATTTCAAATTAATTTCCGTTTTTTAATAGAAAGTAGTAAACTACGTCAGTGGTATATCATGCACGTGATAATTTGGACGCCACGATGTATCTGCTTATTTATTGCAATCGTGATGATATAAATTGATAATATTTTTGGCAACGTTTGACAAGCAGAGAAGTGCTTTGTTTTGATTAGACATCTGAAATACAAGGGAAATTGTTAAACAACGAAAAATATTTCACACGGAATGTTGTTCACCAGGAGGGTTTTTGAATAAAGAAATATGAAAATCAAAAAAATATTTCCTGTCATAAAACATGTTTATTTTATTTGTTTTCAATCAATGTTAAACATTTCTCTCGCATATATATCTATTTAAACACGTCAAATTTGACGGGAAATCTTTCGAATGAAGAGGCAATGTACACCCATCATAGTATGACGGGTGTTTTTCTAGTGACTAATATATTGAATAGTGCGGTTTTGAAATCGTACAGATTTAGAAAGTTCTTAGCAGAAGTAGCGTTACAGTCTACCAGAACGGGGTGGGGGCACGACCTGCTGTACAAAGGGAGGGTCGTAATTATGACCGTCTCAAATTTTCGCCAGATCGTTATTTATGTACTAGTTGAATAGCCCGTTGCGTGAACGGAGTACAAAAATTTACAGGGGGCCCCGCCCCCCCCCCCCGGATACTCTGTTGGCGCCACACCTGCTTGTTAGCAGGAATTATTGGAAATATAAAAAAAATCTTTAACTTACCATACTTGTTCGATTGCTCTAATTTGATACATTATTTATTTATAATTTTTATTCATCCGATTTTGGCTATTACATTAATGCAATTTTAGTTGACTTAATCTTGCATTCAAGCTGACAATTTATGTTAATTAATTCAGTCTCATTTTTGTGAATATTCATAAAAAAGAATCTACTCACAGGTTAATATTCCCCATAGTCTCATATGATGAAACATTCATTCATTTTCTGCCGCGAATAGTTAATACCGTGAATTAAAATTAACCCTCAAATTACAACATACACATTCACGATAGATTGGATAGCGATAGAAGGATCGACTCGACAGAGACTGGCTGGAATTTAACAAAGAGCAGCATTTATACACATTTGCGTCGTGGTCGCGCAGACGTTTCAAAATGTTCGAGACAAATGGGAACTTCTTGCGGAGCCGAGAGAATGTCCGATGATTAACGCTACGGCACACCTTCGGCTCCAGGAACATTTGTTCTCGTTTTGCAGTTTGAATAGGTGCAGGGCCGGACGAATACTCCGTTAGTCCGTGCCCCAGCACGGAGTGAAAAAATCGAGGGAAACGGATTTGCCAACACAAAATAAAATAAAAAAAAATCGCAACGGCGTTTCTGAATTAATTAGAAAATTTTCTGAAAAAAAATTCTAAAAATCAATAAAACAATATAATTTTATGTACTATATATAATGACTATACAATTTTCAAAGCAATACTCCAGTAATCTATATATAATCTTTCCAATTTTTTTTAGGAATTTGAGATAGGATAATTACTTTAATGCCATCCTTGTCGATGCTGGCGAAACTTCATCCGAAACAGATGCAGATAAAATTTTGAATCAATACCTGGACATTGTAACGTCACGGCCGATGGCCGCGGTTTGATGGCTGAGCAAATTCGAGGCGTTTTCAGACAAGGAGTAGTCTTTCCGAATTTATTTACAGCTAACTTATATATATACATTTGTAATAGACATTTTCTAGATTAGAATGTTTATGTACAAAAATCAATAAAAATGACCTCGAAGGGAGGAACTGTAACTCTTGGCCGAGTAGTTAAGTAATTTCGCGAACCAACCTACACTGCGCTGGAAAAAACAATTAAGTTCCGGAGTTCGATGTAAACTCCTACGAGATGAGCCCGAGGACCGGGTCTATCCGTAAATATCAGAACTCGCAATCCCTGATGGGAGTACTGCCGAGTCTCGATTCGAAGCAAAACTTGACGCTCACCAGCGTAGGTGAAGTCCAACTCTCAACTCCTCCCGACAAACGAAATCCGCCCGTTTATGTACTGATCCGAGTCTCCTCATTAGCCATGTGCCATTCCTTTCTACCACCTGCAAAAAGTCCCACATTTATCTCCCTCGTTAGCACTTTTCCTACAAAGGCAAATGTTATCCCTTGTCCATCAAATCCACGCTTCGTTACTTTGATTTGACCAGTTCCCTTCATGTAGCTGACATTGTCAATCAACGCTTTTTAAGAACCCTGTGGTCTTGTCTGGTCTCCAGCAATTATCGTCGCGTCTGCGGACGCTTTTGGCGCCTCTGTCCCGCTAAGCTTTGTTAGAACACACCTGCACAGAGAAGCATTGTCATTCCTCAGATGGCCGACACCAGTCGAAGAATGTTGTGTTAAATCTCACCTGCAACCCTAAATCATCGTTTGTTACAGTTCCCCTAAATCATAGTTGTTACTTGGCTACTTTACAGCTCCCCTAAAGCATCGTTATTATTTGGCGACTTTGTTACAGCTCCCCTAAATCATAGTTGTTATTTGACCACTTTGTTACAACATCGAGTTCGTCAGCGAAAAAGAAAATTTGATTTTGAAAATCAGGATGAGCCCATAATCGATGCACAGTAAAAATACATTTTTTTTTTTTTACCACCTGGTTGACACTGCAATCAATTCTTAAGAACAAAGATTTTCTCAGCTGCAACATCATAACAGTTTCTTCTGTTTTTTTATCATGGTTTCTGTGCGGTATAAAAGTGTGATTCCAAAGAAGACAGCAGTCGTTGACGAAAGATGAACAGTTTCTTTATTTGATTCGTAAGTTTCAGCTGATTAGGGTAGAATTTAGACTAATATAAAGCCATAATTTAAAATATAGACGCAAAGCTCGTAGCCACCGGCGACAAAGAAACAAGCCACGCCGAAATGGGCGTCTGGTATGAAGGTTACATGATTTTGAAAAGAGGAAGTTGCACCAACGCAGCGAGATTCTCGCGGTCGAAAGGAGAAACGCTCCCAACTCAACCGGGGTACGAGAATAGACCCGTAAGAGTTTCGGGAACGTCTTTAATACTTTGGAATATTTTACTGACTTCGGTTGCAAGTTCCTTAATAGCACTTAGGTTTTCCTGTTTGGGGCCCAAGTTATTGTCAATTGCAGCATTAAGCGGGGTTTACACGCGAACAGTAAAACCGACAGTAGGATGTCGCTGTCAAGTTCGGACAGAGACTTGCCGTG
>BGPR01044781.1:0-12514 GCA_013235015.1 Araneus ventricosus | reverse complement strand
GAAAAAAAGGTATGACTAAAAGTAAGAATTTATTTCTAAATATTTATTTATTTGCATAGGTTTAATGTTAGCAGAGATTAACTGCTTACTTGTGTACTAACGCTTTTCGTTTCCGTTTTGATGAAAACAGACAGTGTCATTATTTATTTTCTCTCATGACAGTATTTTGAAAGAGGAAATGTTTTTCTCTGTTGTCAGACAGAATTTTTTTGGTCGCGATTTTGCTTTTTTTCCTGTCGATTGCAATGCAGAAGATAAGCCTCATTTGATCTGAATTCAATGTTACGAAATAGAAAACAATTTTTACAGTGGCTTAAGAATTTATTGGCTTATTGTCGAATTGAATCAGCAGAAAATATAAAGTATTTAGAGATGCATAATCGCATTCGAAAAATAAATATTGTCTGTGAATTGTTAACTAGTTCTGTGTTTGGTTGTAAATGAAAAGAACATTTTGTAAAACTCCAGTAGAAAAAATACTGAATAGCTGGGCAAATATTCATGTATTTCGTCCGTCTGATTGGAACACTTTAAAATAATCTTGTTCGGAATTGGGTTCATAAAATAAAAAAGCAAACACATTCAGATGTTGATTGTTATGGTATTATTATCTATTATTTGCCGTAAGAATTTATTTCTCAATTCTATTAAGAGAAATTAAATTTTGAGAAAAGGAAATATGACATGCATATGCTTGGGATTTCAAATTCAAACTATCTGTGAATTTCTTAAACTAATTAAATGTGAAATTAAAATAATTAACTTTGGAAAATGATTAATTTAAGACAACCATACTTTGCCTTATAAGGAATTTTTCTTTCTTTGGTAATTTAATATGTGGTAGATTGCGTAGAATGCTTGTTTTAACTGGAGATGCGCGGATACATAAATAAATTCTTAAAAAATGAAAAATTGTGAATTTTACTTTTAAGAATAAAATTCCTACTATATAGTTAGATCTAATTAAAATTAATTTTGTTTCAATAAATTAATAAAAATATTTAAATTAATTGAGATTAACTCTAACTTGTTTAAACCATCAATAAACTGAAAATATTTTGTCATTCTCTATGACTTAATAAATAAATTGTTGCTCAGTAATCGTTGCTGGGTTTTTAACATCGCAGAACACAAAAATAACATATACATTTAAAGAAATAGTGCAAAAAATCTTATTCTATTTTATTACAGAGGAACGAATGCAGTAAAACTTCGATTAACCGTTACCGTCCGGACAGAGCTGTGACGGATAATCGAGGAGACGGAAAACAGAAATATTTTAATACATATGTACAGTAACGTGATTTCACTGTTGGTTTGGCATGAAAATGAAAATAAAATCCTTAAACAGTGAATAATACATACATATTGTATCTAATTTTACAAAATTATCAATATAAACTTCAATAAAAGAATAATAATTTACAGATATGTATTGTAATACTATAGTATGTACAACAGCGACTGGTTATTGATGGGTTTGGCGCGCCAAATGAATGCCAACTTGTACACCACCTACGATTAGTCTTTTCGCCATCATACAGTGCATTCACTTGTAGCTTTAAACAGTAGCGTGTAAAAGTAATCCATAGACAATTTCAAAGATGCCTGTTTGTTGATATTTTTTATATACTGACCGGTAACAGAAACTGACCTTTAAAAGAGTGATGGCTAATCGAAGTGTTACTGTACTATAAATTCCCTTTTAACTTTACAACAACTGGCTTGAAAACGAATGAGGTAGAAAGAGTTAAAGAAGCGCCTGCGATTCTTTCTCTGAAATCAAAATTGTTAAAATTGTCCATTTAAGTATTAACGTAGGACTACGTTCTTCCCATTGGGGTCTTGGGAAGGAATTTGATTCACACGCCAAAACGCCACAAAAAACGGGATGGGAGGTCCTCTATATATCGAAAACTACATATGTTAAAAACTTAACTAATGTCTTATTTTAGAGATAAAGGGTAACAATAGAAGTTACAAAAAATTTTGAAAATCGGAAAAGAGTCGAGCGAGTAAAATAGTCCTACGCCTTTAACAACAGCGGCTGCTTGAAAAAGACAGCCAACCGTTGTTAAATTTCAACATAATTTTGAAATTAATATCGATAAAAACTAGTAATTCTGTGAACAGTAGACGTCACATAAAAAAAGCATTAATATCTGTTCTTTATCACAGTCTTTAAAAATTTAGCTATTTATTTTTCTTTCAAATGCGAATTATTTAATCAAGTCTCTGCTTTTATCAGTTTTCATAAAATTTCGATTTTTGTCTATTTTCATCTGCATTAACAATATTACAATTAAATGCCTTGTCAATACCAAAATGACTCAAATGTTTTAATGGTGTCAAATTCACCATTGACTTGACAAATATTGAAACCGTTGAAACGGCAATCATCTTCAAACGGAATTGAAAAGTAAAATTCAGGGTCATTCATACAGGGATATTTGACTCCTAGGGATTAACAATTTGATTTTTTCAGATTGTGCGATAATTGGCAATCTGAGTGTGCCATTCCTATTTGATCTTTTGTAGAAAAATGACATTTGAAGATAATTATTACAAAATGACCTCAGATTAAACTTAGCAACAAATGAAGCTTTCGTGCCGAACTAGAGGGAATTATGGCATTGTATAGCGACTTCTCGTCAAATTCAGAAGTTCAATAATTGTCTACAATATTCGAATTGCGTTTTAATAAGTGTCGATTAATTATAACTTCTTGAGACATTTGAGAATATATTGTAGAAATTGAGGTTCACTAGTTGCATAGGTGAACGGCGGATGGAGTTATCAGACGATAATCTACACTATTAAAATTCGACGGGTATGTATGTGAGGCTATCTTCTCACGAACCGCTGAACGGAGAAGCGCGCGGAAAGTACCAAAAGAAGGGTAATAATACATAGAAGCCATTCTGACCATTTAAATTCCGAAATTTTATTTAGTAAAAAAGATATTAATTAAAAACTAATTTACAACAATACTTTTCATTGATACAGCGCAATTGAAACCGTTTTCATTGTTTAAACAAATATTTAATCGCGTGTTTCTGTTTCATTGTTGAAAACAGCAACAATTGAATATGGATTCCTCAACAATGCAATATAGATGGCGTCGTGAGGACGGAATGTTTGAATCACTCTTTCCTTTTATTTAGGAGAGAATGTTGAGCATGTGTCACGTGACCTCACTTTTTCTCTCCGCCAGGGAATGACGAATTATTCGAGATAGCCCTTGCAACGCAGTGCCACGCAGCTAGAATGCACTATCTAGTATTTCTTTAAATTTTGAATATTGTGATAAGATTTCATCTATAAGTGATATTCTGTTTGCTGATATACATGTAAATCTAAACAACTTAATGACTCATTCTTATTTTGAAAAGAAAAACTCTGCCTTTATTTATAGCATGGGGGACACGGGACATTAATGCAGTTTTTTGGGAAAGATAAGAAATGATTTTACCAACTGAAATAATTAGAAATTATACACTATATTTATGCATTTGTTAATCTAATATAGGATTTCAGTCAAGTTTCGGTCATAAATGAAATAATAAAATGTTTATTACACTTTCTTCCTAAAAATGTATTTGTATCAATCTGCCCCACACAGCGGGTACTTTGATACGCACGGAAATATCGAAAATAATGATGGTCAATAGGTGTGGGATCAAAACAAAAGGTGCTTTATCAATAATCTTTATATTAGAAACCAAGGTTTAAAAGTTTAACATAGTAACACATTTTTATTTTAATCAAAATTCAACATTTTTAATGAAACTGGAAAATTGAAACAATGTCATAGCAAATAATTTATCTCTACAAATAATACAGGAGAATGTAAATATATTTTGGAGAGAGAGAGAATGTGTACCTCAAAGCCGTTTTTTGAAATTTTAATGTATTAAAAATTAAGGGAAATCTTCTCGCTCTTCTTTGATGACTTACGAAAAAAAATAGAACAAAAATAATTTTCACGCCATCTAAAAATGCAAAAAATTATCTTTTTGATAATATTAATTAAATTTCCGTACAATTTTTCCCTCCAATTTTAATAAATTCGTTAAAAAATATTTTAATCTTAATTTACAACAATCCTTTTAATTTTTGCAATGAAATTCAAAGTGCTTTCATAGTTTAAACAAATGCTTAATTGCGTGTTTCTCTTAGATAGTTCATTTTTACATTTTTTTCATTTATGAAGACGATTTTGCAAAGTAGTTGCTGTTAAGGCACATTCATACATACAGAAGATGTGTATCAATGTTCCCTGGAATCAACTGTATCAATCTTCCTCAAGAGATTATTTTACTTAAAAAAGTGGTCACGCAAAATGAACGCTGAAAACCCTCAAAACTTAATATAATTGAGAAAAATAAATGTTTTTTCCTGTCTTTGGAGTTCATTCCCTGGCAGGAAAACGTAACTAGTTAGTGAAATAACACAACACGTACATAGAGAACCAGCGGGAGTGTTCTCCCCTAAACTTTTTCGTATACTTCCCCAGAAAGGTGCTGTTTCCCCTCCCCCCGCGTGGATTAAAAAAATTCGAACCTATTGTTATCCAGAATCCTATGACTATCAGAAGGGTTTTCATTATAGTGATTGAAAAATATCTAGGTAAAGAATCATCAAAGAGATGTGTACCAATTTTCCGCTCTTGCCGTCTCAAGGACAAACTGACGCAATTCGCTCCATTGCCTTCGCGTGCACAGAAGATTGGGATGCGTGGAGATGACTCCAGTACGCATGCGCGTGGAGACGACGGATTCTTTTCAAAAGTAAATTATACAGACCGACAGACAGCCAACCCTTTGACGGATTTGGCCCAAACTTTTATACGGACCTACATTCATGACGATAAAACCGTGTACCAAATTTTATCCATCTAGCTATTCAAGTTTTTGAGTTATAGTGTTCACATGACCGCGGACATACAAACAGACAGACTTCCCGTTGACGGATTGTGTCCAAAATTTGATAGAAACCTACACATTATGTGTAAAGACCACATGCCAAATTTTATCCCCGTAGCTCTAATAGTTTTCGAGTTATCCTGTTCACAGACAGACACACAGACAGACATAATTCCAAAATTGTGTTTTTCGAACTCGGGGAGGTCTAAAACGTGGAGATTCGTCAAAATCTCAAATTCGAATTTTTTGACAATTACAATACTTTCTCTTTGTATACTTCGTATACGAGAAAGTAAAAATTTGCTTCAAGTAGAAGATTAGCGGTTTGCTTCATTTGTAAATTAATTTTTAACTTAACATGTCCGAAAAATTTACCGTGTGCTAAGGCTTACAGTGGCATATATGAGGGGATATGAACATCTTGTATCGTTCCAATCATCAAAATTTAAGAACTGAATCAATGTTCCCGCGTATCAATCTACCCCAACTTCCCTTAAGTAATAAAATGGTTTTCGTTAAAATCAAACTAAATTGTGGGATTTGAAGTTGATAAGCTTCCTAAGCAATGGATGGAGCATTGTAACTCATTTATTATGAAGTTTACTTCATATTCCGTGCTGCGTGTTTCGTTATAATTTCATGTACGTTCAAAATTTCAACATGTTCATGTTGAACGTACATGTTCAAAATTTTACGAAGGAGCAAGAAATGGAATTCTTCTGAATCAATTTGGTTTTCATAATAAAAACCTAATTGTTCATCTGCATGATAATCATCTTCTGCGTGATATTTTTTAATTCGTGCAAAATCACCTCGA
Source organism: Araneus ventricosus (assembly GCA_013235015.1). Classification (NCBI taxonomy): domain Eukaryota; kingdom Metazoa; phylum Arthropoda; class Arachnida; order Araneae; family Araneidae; genus Araneus; species Araneus ventricosus. The sequence goes on along the minus strand of BGPR01044781.1, from coordinate 6,772 downwards.
ATCAAACTTAGCAACAAATGAAGCTTTTATGACGAACTAGGGAGAACTATGCATTGTTTTACGACTTCTCGTCGAATTTAAAAGTTCAATAATTATCTGCAATATTCGAATTACATTTTAACAGTTATCGAGTAAAATATTTTTCGTCAAAATCAAACTGAACTATGGGATTCGAAGTCGATAATCTTTCTAAGCTATGATGAAGCTTTGTAATATTTTTTATAAAGTTTACTGCATATTCTATGCTGCATGTTTCATTGTAATTTCATGAAAATGTATTATTTAAAAATTAAAGGCTTGGCTCGTTAGTCAGACTTTAAATTTTTTTCCTCTACAAAAGTATCAGATTTTTATTCATTTTTCATAAAGCTGAGATATACGTCGACAGATCTAAACTTTATAAAATTTCATTGCAGAGCGTAAATTTGTTAAAGAAGAACTTTTAAAAATAAATCAAGTAAAAAAATGCAAGGAAATTACATAGTTTATCCAAAAAAGAAATAAAACTACATATAATTTAATTAAAGTCAAGCACAACATAGCAAACAACTCAAACAAAAAATAGCGAAACTCAAACCGATACCACGTGAAATCTTATACAAATACACAACGTTCCCAAAACATTCTTGTTTATCTAACTCGCCAAAAGAAAATAAACACTGAGCTCCAAAGAGAAAATTGCTTTCCGTGATATTCAGAATACTGATCGGAAGTTATGCCAAAGAGAAAAATTGAATCAATGAGCCAAATGCATCCCTGTCTTTCTAGAAATCTGAGAACAACTTTATGGGAAAGGAGAAATGTAAACGTGTCACGCGGCTACAAAATTCAATATGAATAATAAAGAAAAGCAAAATGATGTCGCTAAAAGATGTTTAAGGTTACATTTACGAAAACAATGACTAAGAATTCAAATTTAAATTTAAAGAAGCGTGGTGAGAATCATTTGATCGACTGCAAAGTTTTTCAACAGAAGGTACGCGTCGTTAATGTTATTGAAAATAAAATTTAATAAAAAACGAGATTGAGAATTGAATTATAATTGTATTTCATTGTTCCAAATGTTTATTTGTTTCTTCAAAAGGTGGTAATATAATCGTATCTCAGTTTTAACATTAAAAAGATATGAAATGGACTTGAAATGTCATGCAATATGATTTCTTCATTTATTATTCGACATATCATAAGATTAAAGCCTAAAAATTGGAAGTCAAGTTTAAAGAAGCGTGCTTTGAATCACTGAACGGCTGTAGAGCTATTCAACCGCAAATACGCATAGTTAATGTTTTTCAAGAATAAATTTTATTAAAAACGGAGAGTGAAAATTGAATGATAATCGTATTTCTTCATGCCAAAAAGAGGTTTTTTTGTTTCTTCAAAAGGTAGTAATATGAACGGGTCAGATTTAGATATAACTGCAGAAAGATATGAAATGGAATAGAATTGTCATGCAATATGATTTCTTTATTTATTCTTTGAACAAATCATAAAATATGCATATTATTATTCATCAAAGCCAATAGCAATATTTGAGAATAGGAAAATTAATTAGTTGAAATTTTCTATTATTATCTTTAGAAAATATACTTTTAAGGTCGAGAATTAAATTTATGTATATACGAATCCATTTTAGATATTGTTTTGTTGGTTTTTCTTTCTCCTTAACAACCCTATAATTACCCTATAGTTACCCTATAAAGTAAGGCAATTTTTCCGAAAAGATTTCTTTCTAAATAATTGTTACAACAACTTGAAGTACATAAACTGAAGTGATTTTTTTTGTCGAATAACTTATGCGGAAAAAGTTGCATTTTGCTTGTAGCATATAGAAAAGACATGTTTGGAGTGAAGGTCCGGTCACTTTTTTCTGATGACTTACCTAGTACTCTGAGCATTCTTGAATGATGAAAGTATGCAAGTAAAAAATTCAGAAGTTATTGAGAGTAAAGAATTTTTTTCTTTTTTTTTATTCATTTCTTTCTTTCAGTTTTTCTTTCATTTTTGCTTTTGAAAATAATTAGGTATCAATTAATGATGATTAATGGAATAATTTACCTATTATATTTTTTACTTATTTATTATTTTAAAAAGTGTCAAAGAAGAAATGTTAAGTATACATGAAATGTTAGCCATAAAAAAACTGCTTGGATTGAAATCAACCTTATTTTGGAGATTGGGATTTACCAAGTGGTTTGAACATTCTTGAATGATGAGAAGTACGCAAGTAAAAAATTCTGAAGAATTGTGTGCAAAGGATTCTTTCTTTTATTCATTTCTTTCCTTCGTTTTTGCTTTTGGAATTGGATGATGATTAATGGAGTAATTTATCTAGTACATTTTTTACTCATGATTTTAAAAATTTTCAAAGCAGAAATGTTAAGCATTCCTCTTTAGTTAGTCATCATCATTCCGAATTTAGATCGCAATTTAACTTATTTTCTCAAATTTCCTTCACACCAAAAAAAACCTTGCAAAATAGAATTAAATCAGGAATTTATTATCAAAAGTTTTTAAAATAAAAGACAGGCGACATTCTGTAATAAAAAATTAATTTATTAATTTTATGAGATCAAAATAGTATTTAAAAAATGATAAGTAGTCATTCTGTGTCAAAGAAATAATGTCTATTTGGAATAAACATTTTTTTATGTATAACACAATAGAAATTTTTTGCAAAAAATCTGCTACTAAGTCGCCAAGAGAGAAGTAACAAATTTTAAAACACTGTTATTAAATTTTCTTTAGTTAATTTAAAATTATTAACGATCTGAGATTTTACATTACAAATTTTTTTATCCCGATTGACACATAAAATAAGTTTAAAATGTTAGCTTTCTAAGGCGATAAAGATGAAAATATGAACATTCTAAGGAGATAAAGATTGAAGAAAACAAAACAAAACCTTGTAAAGGAAGTAACAGCCATTTATTTCAGTGTTACTTTTATTACCCTCCTTCTTCTAGATTAAGTGCAAACCAACATTCAGCGACTCAAGAATTTGTAACTTTGACACGGTTCACATAAAATTTATTGGCAGCAGTTCAGTTTTTCTAATTATTTCGCTGCTTCTTTCGCACCTTAATGCTATAACTTTACTAAAGGAAGCTTCCCTGCAATGGAATATTGAATAAAATAGACTTAAATGGAATTATTACTTGGAGTGTAATACTTAAATGGAAAATTTTTACTTAAATGTTATAATTCTACACTGTATATACATAATGCATTCGAATAAAACGCTTACAGAATAAAAAGCTTAATAGTAAAATCCTTCTTTAATCAAATTTTGCACGGGATTTTTGGAATGAAGGAAATATGAGAAAATAAGTCAAATTGTGTTCTAAATTTGCAATAATTAATAAATAAAGACGAATACATTCTGTTTTGAAATATTTCTCTTTTGAAACAGTTTAAAATCTTAAGTAAAAAATAAGAGATAAATTATTCCATTAATTACCATTAACTTATACCTAATTATTTTTTAAAGTACTACATAAACTGCATGTATGAATGTAGTTATTTTTTAATAATTTTACTTTATTATGTTGACTGTAACGCAAATGATACACCTTACATGGTTCACATAAAATTTATTGGCAGCAGTTCAGTTTCTCTAATTATTTCCCTGCCTCTGTCGCATCTTAATGCTATAACTTTACTAAAAGAAGCTTTACTAAGAAAAGTTATTTTTTATTAGAACCAAAGCACAATCTTTTATTTGGGAAGGAAATTGCATTATTTTTAAGTGAGATGAGATTGTTCAACCAAATACGTACAGTAATTTTTACAGTTTTATTACAGTATACATATTACAGTATATTATAGTATACGTACAGTAATTTACAGTATTATTTGTAAGTAAAAATTGTCCAAACTGCGTCACTGTTAAATGCATAGAACATCCTATACTACGCATTTGTCTACAGTGTTAAAAGGTTTGTCATTTTTTTGGAAATCTTTCAAATGTAGTTAAGTTTTGTACCCAAGATTAGAAAATTTATTTGAGAACTAAAATATTGTTGGGTGCTCAAACTAATATCGCATTAATAAAATAAACATGTACACTATCGAAGTTTATGAACGATTGTAATTTATGCTTAAAAATAAAATTGATATATACATATGCGTTTGATAATCAATGGAAGAATTCAGGATTTTATTAATTTTTTATATTGCCTCATCTTTGAATGTGTTCACGTATTATTAATTAAGATAAATTCTTTCATCAATCATTTGTTTTATTTATGCATACAAGAAATTCCATTCTATGCAGTGACGGCTCATCCATTAGGGCTGCAGAGCTGCAGCACCCCCTGGAATTATCTTTAAACTTGTATTTTTAGTTTTTAACCTAATTTGCTCACTTTTCGACTTCAATGACTTAAGAAAGTGCTAAAAAAGTAATAAAAATTCAAAAAGGCATAAAATGAATCCAAACGAAGAGAGGAAAGGGTCTGAGCTGCAAGGTACTCTGCCTCCCCCCTGAAATCCGTTCACTGAGCAGAAAATCCGGAGAGAAAAAGCAACTCTTTTTTCCTTTAACTTAGACGTGCTATGGGCTGAAAGTCAACACAGCTCTGTCTGGCACGGAGCCAACTGAACGAAAAAAAGATGATCTTTTTAATATATCTTTCTTTTTTCCTCACTCTCACACAAGTTGCAATCTCATTGGCTGTTTATGAGTTTCGCTTTCGGTTCGTGTTGCGACGCCATATTCAAGCAAATAATACTCTTCTAAAACTTTCAAATTTTTAGAGTATTTCAGTCAAAAATGTATTTAACATATTTTAGATTAAAAATAAATTTTCTGTATATGAATTATATGATAATCATTTTTGAAAGAGTGCTATAGAGTGAACTGAGCGAGGAGGGAAGTGTGTATGCGGAGCTCCGATTATTATCATTATTATTTTTCGTCAGAGGAATCGTCACATCAACATTCACTTTAATTATTGTTAGTAAAACTAATAGAAAATGTCATATGCTGGTTATTTACTTTGTTTGAAAAGCAGGAAATTTCACATATGGATTTGGAATTAAAAAATTGCCCGATTTGGAGATAAAGTAGCTTTTAAAATTGTATTCTCTTGATAAAAAATTTTTTGCAGCCCTTCTCGTTTCTGAGCTCACGAGCCGCCACTGATTCTATGTTAAGGAAATTTTGGCAGACACGAGCCGGGAGCAAATGCATGTAATCACAGTGAGAGTTGAATTCTGAATAATACAATAGATAATAATTCAAAGTCGCTATCTAATAAATTGTAATAAAATTATGAAAATTATATATCTCTCCACACTCCTGTGAAGAAGTCGAACCTCTCCAAGGCGACGTGGCCCACTCTTTGGGAACCACTGTCTTAGTATGAAACTAAACTGTAAGCTTAGTATGAAACTAAACTAATAGTAAACTAGCAGTGAAATCAAAAAATACGTTTTACATTTACACGGCTGGAGCTGTTTCGCTGTATCATTAAAAATGTTTCTGTTTGTTCAGCTAGAAAAAAATGGTAAAACATCCCTAACTCACCCTCATGGGTTGGGTGATAACTTTCTTGAATCATCTTTGAATACATTCCATATGAAAGATGCGCCAGTAGCTGAAAACAATTGGTCATGGTTTCTAGGCAAATACTGCAGATTAGCTCATCAGATGAAATTCTAATTGAATTTTGTGTTGAAAGCAAAGTTCCTGATTTCCGTAACTTCCGTAAGTGTTTCCGTAACTGTTATGGGATTGATAATCCTAATAATTAATAGTTTCGCAATCATCTATAATAGAAAATCCCAGAAATGTCTCGAACGCTGAGCGGAAATTAAAATAACCCCATCCCTTTTGTCTTTTGTTTTGTTGAACTAGCCAGCCAATCGGAGATTGTATAATGTTACCTCAGCTTTCAACAATGAAAGAGAAACACGCAATTAAATACTTGTTTAAACAATGAAAACGGATTGAATTGGGTTTCAACAATGAAAAGTAATGTTGTAAGTTATGCCAGAAAATATTTTTATTTCTTAATCATTCTAGCAATCTACATGAGATTTTCTTCAACAGCTTTCGTTAGTAAAGCCGTGATAATCAAATCTCAGATATTATCGGGAAGCTAAAAGGCCGTCTCAGACGGGCACAAATCTTCTAGTTTCTATATAAGAATAGATCGCATCATGCTCCCTTCTGGTAGGGGCCAACATACAACACGCCCATAAAGCATCCCATCACTATTCATAAAAACCAAACTTTTCCACGCTAGCGGCCCGTCGCTCTTTCTGTGGAGGCCAACAATCCGAGACCCATCCAGCGATTCAACGTAGATAAAATCTAGTTTAAAGTGCCCCTTGAATTTGCCGCCAACCTGGCAACCATTTAGCACCCAAGCAATGCAATGAAGCGGGTCATGGTTGGGGCTGCCATATTGGCGACAAAATCTAGGAGTTCACTAAAATAGATTTCAGACCGCTGTTCGCTATTCACAGAAACAAACGGAACGCCATTCCACACAAGCTCCCTTTGCTCCACTTGAGATAGGCCAAAAAGGCTAACACCCAAGCAAGCGCTTCTTCACTTTTCATGGGAACAAAAACAAACATACATTACTGCCACCTTATCAAATATATATCTCTGTGGATGTCACCGTGGCGTAGTGACCCCCATACAGAGATGAAATGAACACCTTGTTCGATGCATTAACTGCAAAGAGTGAGGTATATTATTATATTAGGTATATTTATGTAGGAAAGGTGTCTAGGGGATAAAGGTTCTAATTTGTTGCAAAAT
>BGPR01044780.1:0-12514 GCA_013235015.1 Araneus ventricosus | reverse complement strand
GAAAAAAAGGTATGACTAAAAGTAAGAATTTATTTCTAAATATTTATTTATTTGCATAGGTTTAATGTTAGCAGAGATTAACTGCTTACTTGTGTACTAACGCTTTTCGTTTCCGTTTTGATGAAAACAGACAGTGTCATTATTTATTTTCTCTCATGACAGTATTTTGAAAGAGGAAATGTTTTTCTCTGTTGTCAGACAGAATTTTTTTGGTCGCGATTTTGCTTTTTTTCCTGTCGATTGCAATGCAGAAGATAAGCCTCATTTGATCTGAATTCAATGTTACGAAATAGAAAACAATTTTTACAGTGGCTTAAGAATTTATTGGCTTATTGTCGAATTGAATCAGCAGAAAATATAAAGTATTTAGAGATGCATAATCGCATTCGAAAAATAAATATTGTCTGTGAATTGTTAACTAGTTCTGTGTTTGGTTGTAAATGAAAAGAACATTTTGTAAAACTCCAGTAGAAAAAATACTGAATAGCTGGGCAAATATTCATGTATTTCGTCCGTCTGATTGGAACACTTTAAAATAATCTTGTTCGGAATTGGGTTCATAAAATAAAAAAGCAAACACATTCAGATGTTGATTGTTATGGTATTATTATCTATTATTTGCCGTAAGAATTTATTTCTCAATTCTATTAAGAGAAATTAAATTTTGAGAAAAGGAAATATGACATGCATATGCTTGGGATTTCAAATTCAAACTATCTGTGAATTTCTTAAACTAATTAAATGTGAAATTAAAATAATTAACTTTGGAAAATGATTAATTTAAGACAACCATACTTTGCCTTATAAGGAATTTTTCTTTCTTTGGTAATTTAATATGTGGTAGATTGCGTAGAATGCTTGTTTTAACTGGAGATGCGCGGATACATAAATAAATTCTTAAAAAATGAAAAATTGTGAATTTTACTTTTAAGAATAAAATTCCTACTATATAGTTAGATCTAATTAAAATTAATTTTGTTTCAATAAATTAATAAAAATATTTAAATTAATTGAGATTAACTCTAACTTGTTTAAACCATCAATAAACTGAAAATATTTTGTCATTCTCTATGACTTAATAAATAAATTGTTGCTCAGTAATCGTTGCTGGGTTTTTAACATCGCAGAACACAAAAATAACATATACATTTAAAGAAATAGTGCAAAAAATCTTATTCTATTTTATTACAGAGGAACGAATGCAGTAAAACTTCGATTAACCGTTACCGTCCGGACAGAGCTGTGACGGATAATCGAGGAGACGGAAAACAGAAATATTTTAATACATATGTACAGTAACGTGATTTCACTGTTGGTTTGGCATGAAAATGAAAATAAAATCCTTAAACAGTGAATAATACATACATATTGTATCTAATTTTACAAAATTATCAATATAAACTTCAATAAAAGAATAATAATTTACAGATATGTATTGTAATACTATAGTATGTACAACAGCGACTGGTTATTGATGGGTTTGGCGCGCCAAATGAATGCCAACTTGTACACCACCTACGATTAGTCTTTTCGCCATCATACAGTGCATTCACTTGTAGCTTTAAACAGTAGCGTGTAAAAGTAATCCATAGACAATTTCAAAGATGCCTGTTTGTTGATATTTTTTATATACTGACCGGTAACAGAAACTGACCTTTAAAAGAGTGATGGCTAATCGAAGTGTTACTGTACTATAAATTCCCTTTTAACTTTACAACAACTGGCTTGAAAACGAATGAGGTAGAAAGAGTTAAAGAAGCGCCTGCGATTCTTTCTCTGAAATCAAAATTGTTAAAATTGTCCATTTAAGTATTAACGTAGGACTACGTTCTTCCCATTGGGGTCTTGGGAAGGAATTTGATTCACACGCCAAAACGCCACAAAAAACGGGATGGGAGGTCCTCTATATATCGAAAACTACATATGTTAAAAACTTAACTAATGTCTTATTTTAGAGATAAAGGGTAACAATAGAAGTTACAAAAAATTTTGAAAATCGGAAAAGAGTCGAGCGAGTAAAATAGTCCTACGCCTTTAACAACAGCGGCTGCTTGAAAAAGACAGCCAACCGTTGTTAAATTTCAACATAATTTTGAAATTAATATCGATAAAAACTAGTAATTCTGTGAACAGTAGACGTCACATAAAAAAAGCATTAATATCTGTTCTTTATCACAGTCTTTAAAAATTTAGCTATTTATTTTTCTTTCAAATGCGAATTATTTAATCAAGTCTCTGCTTTTATCAGTTTTCATAAAATTTCGATTTTTGTCTATTTTCATCTGCATTAACAATATTACAATTAAATGCCTTGTCAATACCAAAATGACTCAAATGTTTTAATGGTGTCAAATTCACCATTGACTTGACAAATATTGAAACCGTTGAAACGGCAATCATCTTCAAACGGAATTGAAAAGTAAAATTCAGGGTCATTCATACAGGGATATTTGACTCCTAGGGATTAACAATTTGATTTTTTCAGATTGTGCGATAATTGGCAATCTGAGTGTGCCATTCCTATTTGATCTTTTGTAGAAAAATGACATTTGAAGATAATTATTACAAAATGACCTCAGATTAAACTTAGCAACAAATGAAGCTTTCGTGCCGAACTAGAGGGAATTATGGCATTGTATAGCGACTTCTCGTCAAATTCAGAAGTTCAATAATTGTCTACAATATTCGAATTGCGTTTTAATAAGTGTCGATTAATTATAACTTCTTGAGACATTTGAGAATATATTGTAGAAATTGAGGTTCACTAGTTGCATAGGTGAACGGCGGATGGAGTTATCAGACGATAATCTACACTATTAAAATTCGACGGGTATGTATGTGAGGCTATCTTCTCACGAACCGCTGAACGGAGAAGCGCGCGGAAAGTACCAAAAGAAGGGTAATAATACATAGAAGCCATTCTGACCATTTAAATTCCGAAATTTTATTTAGTAAAAAAGATATTAATTAAAAACTAATTTACAACAATACTTTTCATTGATACAGCGCAATTGAAACCGTTTTCATTGTTTAAACAAATATTTAATCGCGTGTTTCTGTTTCATTGTTGAAAACAGCAACAATTGAATATGGATTCCTCAACAATGCAATATAGATGGCGTCGTGAGGACGGAATGTTTGAATCACTCTTTCCTTTTATTTAGGAGAGAATGTTGAGCATGTGTCACGTGACCTCACTTTTTCTCTCCGCCAGGGAATGACGAATTATTCGAGATAGCCCTTGCAACGCAGTGCCACGCAGCTAGAATGCACTATCTAGTATTTCTTTAAATTTTGAATATTGTGATAAGATTTCATCTATAAGTGATATTCTGTTTGCTGATATACATGTAAATCTAAACAACTTAATGACTCATTCTTATTTTGAAAAGAAAAACTCTGCCTTTATTTATAGCATGGGGGACACGGGACATTAATGCAGTTTTTTGGGAAAGATAAGAAATGATTTTACCAACTGAAATAATTAGAAATTATACACTATATTTATGCATTTGTTAATCTAATATAGGATTTCAGTCAAGTTTCGGTCATAAATGAAATAATAAAATGTTTATTACACTTTCTTCCTAAAAATGTATTTGTATCAATCTGCCCCACACAGCGGGTACTTTGATACGCACGGAAATATCGAAAATAATGATGGTCAATAGGTGTGGGATCAAAACAAAAGGTGCTTTATCAATAATCTTTATATTAGAAACCAAGGTTTAAAAGTTTAACATAGTAACACATTTTTATTTTAATCAAAATTCAACATTTTTAATGAAACTGGAAAATTGAAACAATGTCATAGCAAATAATTTATCTCTACAAATAATACAGGAGAATGTAAATATATTTTGGAGAGAGAGAGAATGTGTACCTCAAAGCCGTTTTTTGAAATTTTAATGTATTAAAAATTAAGGGAAATCTTCTCGCTCTTCTTTGATGACTTACGAAAAAAAATAGAACAAAAATAATTTTCACGCCATCTAAAAATGCAAAAAATTATCTTTTTGATAATATTAATTAAATTTCCGTACAATTTTTCCCTCCAATTTTAATAAATTCGTTAAAAAATATTTTAATCTTAATTTACAACAATCCTTTTAATTTTTGCAATGAAATTCAAAGTGCTTTCATAGTTTAAACAAATGCTTAATTGCGTGTTTCTCTTAGATAGTTCATTTTTACATTTTTTTCATTTATGAAGACGATTTTGCAAAGTAGTTGCTGTTAAGGCACATTCATACATACAGAAGATGTGTATCAATGTTCCCTGGAATCAACTGTATCAATCTTCCTCAAGAGATTATTTTACTTAAAAAAGTGGTCACGCAAAATGAACGCTGAAAACCCTCAAAACTTAATATAATTGAGAAAAATAAATGTTTTTTCCTGTCTTTGGAGTTCATTCCCTGGCAGGAAAACGTAACTAGTTAGTGAAATAACACAACACGTACATAGAGAACCAGCGGGAGTGTTCTCCCCTAAACTTTTTCGTATACTTCCCCAGAAAGGTGCTGTTTCCCCTCCCCCCGCGTGGATTAAAAAAATTCGAACCTATTGTTATCCAGAATCCTATGACTATCAGAAGGGTTTTCATTATAGTGATTGAAAAATATCTAGGTAAAGAATCATCAAAGAGATGTGTACCAATTTTCCGCTCTTGCCGTCTCAAGGACAAACTGACGCAATTCGCTCCATTGCCTTCGCGTGCACAGAAGATTGGGATGCGTGGAGATGACTCCAGTACGCATGCGCGTGGAGACGACGGATTCTTTTCAAAAGTAAATTATACAGACCGACAGACAGCCAACCCTTTGACGGATTTGGCCCAAACTTTTATACGGACCTACATTCATGACGATAAAACCGTGTACCAAATTTTATCCATCTAGCTATTCAAGTTTTTGAGTTATAGTGTTCACATGACCGCGGACATACAAACAGACAGACTTCCCGTTGACGGATTGTGTCCAAAATTTGATAGAAACCTACACATTATGTGTAAAGACCACATGCCAAATTTTATCCCCGTAGCTCTAATAGTTTTCGAGTTATCCTGTTCACAGACAGACACACAGACAGACATAATTCCAAAATTGTGTTTTTCGAACTCGGGGAGGTCTAAAACGTGGAGATTCGTCAAAATCTCAAATTCGAATTTTTTGACAATTACAATACTTTCTCTTTGTATACTTCGTATACGAGAAAGTAAAAATTTGCTTCAAGTAGAAGATTAGCGGTTTGCTTCATTTGTAAATTAATTTTTAACTTAACATGTCCGAAAAATTTACCGTGTGCTAAGGCTTACAGTGGCATATATGAGGGGATATGAACATCTTGTATCGTTCCAATCATCAAAATTTAAGAACTGAATCAATGTTCCCGCGTATCAATCTACCCCAACTTCCCTTAAGTAATAAAATGGTTTTCGTTAAAATCAAACTAAATTGTGGGATTTGAAGTTGATAAGCTTCCTAAGCAATGGATGGAGCATTGTAACTCATTTATTATGAAGTTTACTTCATATTCCGTGCTGCGTGTTTCGTTATAATTTCATGTACGTTCAAAATTTCAACATGTTCATGTTGAACGTACATGTTCAAAATTTTACGAAGGAGCAAGAAATGGAATTCTTCTGAATCAATTTGGTTTTCATAATAAAAACCTAATTGTTCATCTGCATGATAATCATCTTCTGCGTGATATTTTTTAATTCGTGCAAAATCACCTCGAATCAAACTTAGCAACAAATGAAGCTTTTATGACGAACTAGGGAGAACTATGCATTGTTTTACGACTTCTCGTCGAATTTAAAAGTTCAATAATTATCTGCAATATTCGAATTACATTTTAACAGTTATCGAGTAAAATATTTTTCGTCAAAATCAAACTGAACTATGGGATTCGAAGTCGATAATCTTTCTAAGCTATGATGAAGCTTTGTAATATTTTTTATAAAGTTTACTGCATATTCTATGCTGCATGTTTCATTGTAATTTCATGAAAATGTATTATTTAAAAATTAAAGGCTTGGCTCGTTAGTCAGACTTTAAATTTTTTTCCTCTACAAAAGTATCAGATTTTTATTCATTTTTCATAAAGCTGAGATATACGTCGACAGATCTAAACTTTATAAAATTTCATTGCAGAGCGTAAATTTGTTAAAGAAGAACTTTTAAAAATAAATCAAGTAAAAAAATGCAAGGAAATTACATAGTTTATCCAAAAAAGAAATAAAACTACATATAATTTAATTAAAGTCAAGCACAACATAGCAAACAACTCAAACAAAAAATAGCGAAACTCAAACCGATACCACGTGAAATCTTATACAAATACACAACGTTCCCAAAACATTCTTGTTTATCTAACTCGCCAAAAGAAAATAAACACTGAGCTCCAAAGAGAAAATTGCTTTCCGTGATATTCAGAATACTGATCGGAAGTTATGCCAAAGAGAAAAATTGAATCAATGAGCCAAATGCATCCCTGTCTTTCTAGAAATCTGAGAACAACTTTATGGGAAAGGAGAAATGTAAACGTGTCACGCGGCTACAAAATTCAATATGAATAATAAAGAAAAGCAAAATGATGTCGCTAAAAGATGTTTAAGGTTACATTTACGAAAACAATGACTAAGAATTCAAATTTAAATTTAAAGAAGCGTGGTGAGAATCATTTGATCGACTGCAAAGTTTTTCAACAGAAGGTACGCGTCGTTAATGTTATTGAAAATAAAATTTAATAAAAAACGAGATTGAGAATTGAATTATAATTGTATTTCATTGTTCCAAATGTTTATTTGTTTCTTCAAAAGGTGGTAATATAATCGTATCTCAGTTTTAACATTAAAAAGATATGAAATGGACTTGAAATGTCATGCAATATGATTTCTTCATTTATTATTCGACATATCATAAGATTAAAGCCTAAAAATTGGAAGTCAAGTTTAAAGAAGCGTGCTTTGAATCACTGAACGGCTGTAGAGCTATTCAACCGCAAATACGCATAGTTAATGTTTTTCAAGAATAAATTTTATTAAAAACGGAGAGTGAAAATTGAATGATAATCGTATTTCTTCATGCCAAAAAGAGGTTTTTTTGTTTCTTCAAAAGGTAGTAATATGAACGGGTCAGATTTAGATATAACTGCAGAAAGATATGAAATGGAATAGAATTGTCATGCAATATGATTTCTTTATTTATTCTTTGAACAAATCATAAAATATGCATATTATTATTCATCAAAGCCAATAGCAATATTTGAGAATAGGAAAATTAATTAGTTGAAATTTTCTATTATTATCTTTAGAAAATATACTTTTAAGGTCGAGAATTAAATTTATGTATATACGAATCCATTTTAGATATTGTTTTGTTGGTTTTTCTTTCTCCTTAACAACCCTATAATTACCCTATAGTTACCCTATAAAGTAAGGCAATTTTTCCGAAAAGATTTCTTTCTAAATAATTGTTACAACAACTTGAAGTACATAAACTGAAGTGATTTTTTTTGTCGAATAACTTATGCGGAAAAAGTTGCATTTTGCTTGTAGCATATAGAAAAGACATGTTTGGAGTGAAGGTCCGGTCACTTTTTTCTGATGACTTACCTAGTACTCTGAGCATTCTTGAATGATGAAAGTATGCAAGTAAAAAATTCAGAAGTTATTGAGAGTAAAGAATTTTTTTCTTTTTTTTTATTCATTTCTTTCTTTCAGTTTTTCTTTCATTTTTGCTTTTGAAAATAATTAGGTATCAATTAATGATGATTAATGGAATAATTTACCTATTATATTTTTTACTTATTTATTATTTTAAAAAGTGTCAAAGAAGAAATGTTAAGTATACATGAAATGTTAGCCATAAAAAAACTGCTTGGATTGAAATCAACCTTATTTTGGAGATTGGGATTTACCAAGTGGTTTGAACATTCTTGAATGATGAGAAGTACGCAAGTAAAAAATTCTGAAGAATTGTGTGCAAAGGATTCTTTCTTTTATTCATTTCTTTCCTTCGTTTTTGCTTTTGGAATTGGATGATGATTAATGGAGTAATTTATCTAGTACATTTTTTACTCATGATTTTAAAAATTTTCAAAGCAGAAATGTTAAGCATTCCTCTTTAGTTAGTCATCATCATTCCGAATTTAGATCGCAATTTAACTTATTTTCTCAAATTTCCTTCACACCAAAAAAAACCTTGCAAAATAGAATTAAATCAGGAATTTATTATCAAAAGTTTTTAAAATAAAAGACAGGCGACATTCTGTAATAAAAAATTAATTTATTAATTTTATGAGATCAAAATAGTATTTAAAAAATGATAAGTAGTCATTCTGTGTCAAAGAAATAATGTCTATTTGGAATAAACATTTTTTTATGTATAACACAATAGAAATTTTTTGCAAAAAATCTGCTACTAAGTCGCCAAGAGAGAAGTAACAAATTTTAAAACACTGTTATTAAATTTTCTTTAGTTAATTTAAAATTATTAACGATCTGAGATTTTACATTACAAATTTTTTTATCCCGATTGACACATAAAATAAGTTTAAAATGTTAGCTTTCTAAGGCGATAAAGATGAAAATATGAACATTCTAAGGAGATAAAGATTGAAGAAAACAAAACAAAACCTTGTAAAGGAAGTAACAGCCATTTATTTCAGTGTTACTTTTATTACCCTCCTTCTTCTAGATTAAGTGCAAACCAACATTCAGCGACTCAAGAATTTGTAACTTTGACACGGTTCACATAAAATTTATTGGCAGCAGTTCAGTTTTTCTAATTATTTCGCTGCTTCTTTCGCACCTTAATGCTATAACTTTACTAAAGGAAGCTTCCCTGCAATGGAATATTGAATAAAATAGACTTAAATGGAATTATTACTTGGAGTGTAATACTTAAATGGAAAATTTTTACTTAAATGTTATAATTCTACACTGTATATACATAATGCATTCGAATAAAACGCTTACAGAATAAAAAGCTTAATAGTAAAATCCTTCTTTAATCAAATTTTGCACGGGATTTTTGGAATGAAGGAAATATGAGAAAATAAGTCAAATTGTGTTCTAAATTTGCAATAATTAATAAATAAAGACGAATACATTCTGTTTTGAAATATTTCTCTTTTGAAACAGTTTAAAATCTTAAGTAAAAAATAAGAGATAAATTATTCCATTAATTACCATTAACTTATACCTAATTATTTTTTAAAGTACTACATAAACTGCATGTATGAATGTAGTTATTTTTTAATAATTTTACTTTATTATGTTGACTGTAACGCAAATGATACACCTTACATGGTTCACATAAAATTTATTGGCAGCAGTTCAGTTTCTCTAATTATTTCCCTGCCTCTGTCGCATCTTAATGCTATAACTTTACTAAAAGAAGCTTTACTAAGAAAAGTTATTTTTTATTAGAACCAAAGCACAATCTTTTATTTGGGAAGGAAATTGCATTATTTTTAAGTGAGATGAGATTGTTCAACCAAATACGTACAGTAATTTTTACAGTTTTATTACAGTATACATATTACAGTATATTATAGTATACGTACAGTAATTTACAGTATTATTTGTAAGTAAAAATTGTCCAAACTGCGTCACTGTTAAATGCATAGAACATCCTATACTACGCATTTGTCTACAGTGTTAAAAGGTTTGTCATTTTTTTGGAAATCTTTCAAATGTAGTTAAGTTTTGTACCCAAGATTAGAAAATTTATTTGAGAACTAAAATATTGTTGGGTGCTCAAACTAATATCGCATTAATAAAATAAACATGTACACTATCGAAGTTTATGAACGATTGTAATTTATGCTTAAAAATAAAATTGATATATACATATGCGTTTGATAATCAATGGAAGAATTCAGGATTTTATTAATTTTTTATATTGCCTCATCTTTGAATGTGTTCACGTATTATTAATTAAGATAAATTCTTTCATCAATCATTTGTTTTATTTATGCATACAAGAAATTCCATTCTATGCAGTGACGGCTCATCCATTAGGGCTGCAGAGCTGCAGCACCCCCTGGAATTATCTTTAAACTTGTATTTTTAGTTTTTAACCTAATTTGCTCACTTTTCGACTTCAATGACTTAAGAAAGTGCTAAAAAAGTAATAAAAATTCAAAAAGGCATAAAATGAATCCAAACGAAGAGAGGAAAGGGTCTGAGCTGCAAGGTACTCTGCCTCCCCCCTGAAATCCGTTCACTGAGCAGAAAATCCGGAGAGAAAAAGCAACTCTTTTTTCCTTTAACTTAGACGTGCTATGGGCTGAAAGTCAACACAGCTCTGTCTGGCACGGAGCCAACTGAACGAAAAAAAGATGATCTTTTTAATATATCTTTCTTTTTTCCTCACTCTCACACAAGTTGCAATCTCATTGGCTGTTTATGAGTTTCGCTTTCGGTTCGTGTTGCGACGCCATATTCAAGCAAATAATACTCTTCTAAAACTTTCAAATTTTTAGAGTATTTCAGTCAAAAATGTATTTAACATATTTTAGATTAAAAATAAATTTTCTGTATATGAATTATATGATAATCATTTTTGAAAGAGTGCTATAGAGTGAACTGAGCGAGGAGGGAAGTGTGTATGCGGAGCTCCGATTATTATCATTATTATTTTTCGTCAGAGGAATCGTCACATCAACATTCACTTTAATTATTGTTAGTAAAACTAATAGAAAATGTCATATGCTGGTTATTTACTTTGTTTGAAAAGCAGGAAATTTCACATATGGATTTGGAATTAAAAAATTGCCCGATTTGGAGATAAAGTAGCTTTTAAAATTGTATTCTCTTGATAAAAAATTTTTTGCAGCCCTTCTCGTTTCTGAGCTCACGAGCCGCCACTGATTCTATGTTAAGGAAATTTTGGCAGACACGAGCCGGGAGCAAATGCATGTAATCACAGTGAGAGTTGAATTCTGAATAATACAATAGATAATAATTCAAAGTCGCTATCTAATAAATTGTAATAAAATTATGAAAATTATATATCTCTCCACACTCCTGTGAAGAAGTCGAACCTCTCCAAGGCGACGTGGCCCACTCTTTGGGAACCACTGTCTTAGTATGAAACTAAACTGTAAGCTTAGTATGAAACTAAACTAATAGTAAACTAGCAGTGAAATCAAAAAATACGTTTTACATTTACACGGCTGGAGCTGTTTCGCTGTATCATTAAAAATGTTTCTGTTTGTTCAGCTAGAAAAAAATGGTAAAACATCCCTAACTCACCCTCATGGGTTGGGTGATAACTTTCTTGAATCATCTTTGAATACATTCCATATGAAAGATGCGCCAGTAGCTGAAAACAATTGGTCATGGTTTCTAGGCAAATACTGCAGATTAGCTCATCAGATGAAATTCTAATTGAATTTTGTGTTGAAAGCAAAGTTCCTGATTTCCGTAACTTCCGTAAGTGTTTCCGTAACTGTTATGGGATTGATAATCCTAATAATTAATAGTTTCGCAATCATCTATAATAGAAAATCCCAGAAATGTCTCGAACGCTGAGCGGAAATTAAAATAACCCCATCCCTTTTGTCTTTTGTTTTGTTGAACTAGCCAGCCAATCGGAGATTGTATAATGTTACCTCAGCTTTCAACAATGAAAGAGAAACACGCAATTAAATACTTGTTTAAACAATGAAAACGGATTGAATTGGGTTTCAACAATGAAAAGTAATGTTGTAAGTTATGCCAGAAAATATTTTTATTTCTTAATCATTCTAGCAATCTACATGAGATTTTCTTCAACAGCTTTCGTTAGTAAAGCCGTGATAATCAAATCTCAGATATTATCGGGAAGCTAAAAGGCCGTCTCAGACGGGCACAAATCTTCTAGTTTCTATATAAGAATAGATCGCATCATGCTCCCTTCTGGTAGGGGCCAACATACAACACGCCCATAAAGCATCCCATCACTATTCATAAAAACCAAACTTTTCCACGCTAGCGGCCCGTCGCTCTTTCTGTGGAGGCCAACAATCCGAGACCCATCCAGCGATTCAACGTAGATAAAATCTAGTTTAAAGTGCCCCTTGAATTTGCCGCCAACCTGGCAACCATTTAGCACCCAAGCAATGCAATGAAGCGGGTCATGGTTGGGGCTGCCATATTGGCGACAAAATCTAGGAGTTCACTAAAATAGATTTCAGACCGCTGTTCGCTATTCACAGAAACAAACGGAACGCCATTCCACACAAGCTCCCTTTGCTCCACTTGAGATAGGCCAAAAAGGCTAACACCCAAGCAAGCGCTTCTTCACTTTTCATGGGAACAAAAACAAACATACATTACTGCCACCTTATCAAATATATATCTCTGTGGATGTCACCGTGGCGTAGTGACCCCCATACAGAGATGAAATGAACACCTTGTTCGATGCATTAACTGCAAAGAGTGAGGTATATTATTATATTAGGTATATTTATGTAGGAAAGGTGTCTAGGGGATAAAGGTTCTAATTTGTTGCAAAAT
>BGPR01044779.1:0-12514 GCA_013235015.1 Araneus ventricosus | reverse complement strand
ATTTTGCAACAAATTAGAACCTTTATCCCCTAGACACCTTTCCTACATAAATATACCTAATATAATAATATACCTCACTCTTTGCAGTTAATGCATCGAACAAGGTGTTCATTTCATCTCTGTATGGGGGTCACTACGCCACGGTGACATCCACAGAGATATATATTTGATAAGGTGGCAGTAATGTATGTTTGTTTTTGTTCCCATGAAAAGTGAAGAAGCGCTTGCTTGGGTGTTAGCCTTTTTGGCCTATCTCAAGTGGAGCAAAGGGAGCTTGTGTGGAATGGCGTTCCGTTTGTTTCTGTGAATAGCGAACAGCGGTCTGAAATCTATTTTAGTGAACTCCTAGATTTTGTCGCCAATATGGCAGCCCCAACCATGACCCGCTTCATTGCATTGCTTGGGTGCTAAATGGTTGCCAGGTTGGCGGCAAATTCAAGGGGCACTTTAAACTAGATTTTATCTACGTTGAATCGCTGGATGGGTCTCGGATTGTTGGCCTCCACAGAAAGAGCGACGGGCCGCTAGCGTGGAAAAGTTTGGTTTTTATGAATAGTGATGGGATGCTTTATGGGCGTGTTGTATGTTGGCCCCTACCAGAAGGGAGCATGATGCGATCTATTCTTATATAGAAACTAGAAGATTTGTGCCCGTCTGAGACGGCCTTTTAGCTTCCCGATAATATCTGAGATTTGATTATCACGGCTTTACTAACGAAAGCTGTTGAAGAAAATCTCATGTAGATTGCTAGAATGATTAAGAAATAAAAATATTTTCTGGCATAACTTACAACATTACTTTTCATTGTTGAAACCCAATTCAATCCGTTTTCATTGTTTAAACAAGTATTTAATTGCGTGTTTCTCTTTCATTGTTGAAAGCTGAGGTAACATTATACAATCTCCGATTGGCTGGCTAGTTCAACAAAACAAAAGACAAAAGGGATGGGGTTATTTTAATTTCCGCTCAGCGTTCGAGACATTTCTGGGATTTTCTATTATAGATGATTGCGAAACTATTAATTATTAGGATTATCAATCCCATAACAGTTACGGAAACACTTACGGAAGTTACGGAAATCAGGAACTTTGCTTTCAACACAAAATTCAATTAGAATTTCATCTGATGAGCTAATCTGCAGTATTTGCCTAGAAACCATGACCAATTGTTTTCAGCTACTGGCGCATCTTTCATATGGAATGTATTCAAAGATGATTCAAGAAAGTTATCACCCAACCCATGAGGGTGAGTTAGGGATGTTTTACCATTTTTTTCTAGCTGAACAAACAGAAACATTTTTAATGATACAGCGAAACAGCTCCAGCCGTGTAAATGTAAAACGTATTTTTTGATTTCACTGCTAGTTTACTATTAGTTTAGTTTCATACTAAGCTTACAGTTTAGTTTCATACTAAGACAGTGGTTCCCAAAGAGTGGGCCACGTCGCCTTGGAGAGGTTCGACTTCTTCACAGGAGTGTGGAGAGATATAT
The DNA here is from genome assembly GCA_013235015.1 of Araneus ventricosus. NCBI lineage: Eukaryota > Metazoa > Arthropoda > Arachnida > Araneae > Araneidae > Araneus > Araneus ventricosus. Next base: position 11,023 of record BGPR01044779.1, on the reverse strand, counting down.
AATTTTCATAATTTTATTACAATTTATTAGATAGCGACTTTGAATTATTATCTATTGTATTATTCAGAATTCAACTCTCACTGTGATTACATGCATTTGCTCCCGGCTCGTGTCTGCCAAAATTTCCTTAACATAGAATCAGTGGCGGCTCGTGAGCTCAGAAACGAGAAGGGCTGCAAAAAATTTTTTATCAAGAGAATACAATTTTAAAAGCTACTTTATCTCCAAATCGGGCAATTTTTTAATTCCAAATCCATATGTGAAATTTCCTGCTTTTCAAACAAAGTAAATAACCAGCATATGACATTTTCTATTAGTTTTACTAACAATAATTAAAGTGAATGTTGATGTGACGATTCCTCTGACGAAAAATAATAATGATAATAATCGGAGCTCCGCATACACACTTCCCTCCTCGCTCAGTTCACTCTATAGCACTCTTTCAAAAATGATTATCATATAATTCATATACAGAAAATTTATTTTTAATCTAAAATATGTTAAATACATTTTTGACTGAAATACTCTAAAAATTTGAAAGTTTTAGAAGAGTATTATTTGCTTGAATATGGCGTCGCAACACGAACCGAAAGCGAAACTCATAAACAGCCAATGAGATTGCAACTTGTGTGAGAGTGAGGAAAAAAGAAAGATATATTAAAAAGATCATCTTTTTTTCGTTCAGTTGGCTCCGTGCCAGACAGAGCTGTGTTGACTTTCAGCCCATAGCACGTCTAAGTTAAAGGAAAAAAGAGTTGCTTTTTCTCTCCGGATTTTCTGCTCAGTGAACGGATTTCAGGGGGGAGGCAGAGTACCTTGCAGCTCAGACCCTTTCCTCTCTTCGTTTGGATTCATTTTATGCCTTTTTGAATTTTTATTACTTTTTTAGCACTTTCTTAAGTCATTGAAGTCGAAAAGTGAGCAAATTAGGTTAAAAACTAAAAATACAAGTTTAAAGATAATTCCAGGGGGTGCTGCAGCTCTGCAGCCCTAATGGATGAGCCGTCACTGCATAGAATGGAATTTCTTGTATGCATAAATAAAACAAATGATTGATGAAAGAATTTATCTTAATTAATAATACGTGAACACATTCAAAGATGAGGCAATATAAAAAATTAATAAAATCCTGAATTCTTCCATTGATTATCAAACGCATATGTATATATCAATTTTATTTTTAAGCATAAATTACAATCGTTCATAAACTTCGATAGTGTACATGTTTATTTTATTAATGCGATATTAGTTTGAGCACCCAACAATATTTTAGTTCTCAAATAAATTTTCTAATCTTGGGTACAAAACTTAACTACATTTGAAAGATTTCCAAAAAAATGACAAACCTTTTAACACTGTAGACAAATGCGTAGTATAGGATGTTCTATGCATTTAACAGTGACGCAGTTTGGACAATTTTTACTTACAAATAATACTGTAAATTACTGTACGTATACTATAATATACTGTAATATGTATACTGTAATAAAACTGTAAAAATTACTGTACGTATTTGGTTGAACAATCTCATCTCACTTAAAAATAATGCAATTTCCTTCCCAAATAAAAGATTGTGCTTTGGTTCTAATAAAAAATAACTTTTCTTAGTAAAGCTTCTTTTAGTAAAGTTATAGCATTAAGATGCGACAGAGGCAGGGAAATAATTAGAGAAACTGAACTGCTGCCAATAAATTTTATGTGAACCATGTAAGGTGTATCATTTGCGTTACAGTCAACATAATAAAGTAAAATTATTAAAAAATAACTACATTCATACATGCAGTTTATGTAGTACTTTAAAAAATAATTAGGTATAAGTTAATGGTAATTAATGGAATAATTTATCTCTTATTTTTTACTTAAGATTTTAAACTGTTTCAAAAGAGAAATATTTCAAAACAGAATGTATTCGTCTTTATTTATTAATTATTGCAAATTTAGAACACAATTTGACTTATTTTCTCATATTTCCTTCATTCCAAAAATCCCGTGCAAAATTTGATTAAAGAAGGATTTTACTATTAAGCTTTTTATTCTGTAAGCGTTTTATTCGAATGCATTATGTATATACAGTGTAGAATTATAACATTTAAGTAAAAATTTTCCATTTAAGTATTACACTCCAAGTAATAATTCCATTTAAGTCTATTTTATTCAATATTCCATTGCAGGGAAGCTTCCTTTAGTAAAGTTATAGCATTAAGGTGCGAAAGAAGCAGCGAAATAATTAGAAAAACTGAACTGCTGCCAATAAATTTTATGTGAACCGTGTCAAAGTTACAAATTCTTGAGTCGCTGAATGTTGGTTTGCACTTAATCTAGAAGAAGGAGGGTAATAAAAGTAACACTGAAATAAATGGCTGTTACTTCCTTTACAAGGTTTTGTTTTGTTTTCTTCAATCTTTATCTCCTTAGAATGTTCATATTTTCATCTTTATCGCCTTAGAAAGCTAACATTTTAAACTTATTTTATGTGTCAATCGGGATAAAAAAATTTGTAATGTAAAATCTCAGATCGTTAATAATTTTAAATTAACTAAAGAAAATTTAATAACAGTGTTTTAAAATTTGTTACTTCTCTCTTGGCGACTTAGTAGCAGATTTTTTGCAAAAAATTTCTATTGTGTTATACATAAAAAAATGTTTATTCCAAATAGACATTATTTCTTTGACACAGAATGACTACTTATCATTTTTTAAATACTATTTTGATCTCATAAAATTAATAAATTAATTTTTTATTACAGAATGTCGCCTGTCTTTTATTTTAAAAACTTTTGATAATAAATTCCTGATTTAATTCTATTTTGCAAGGTTTTTTTTGGTGTGAAGGAAATTTGAGAAAATAAGTTAAATTGCGATCTAAATTCGGAATGATGATGACTAACTAAAGAGGAATGCTTAACATTTCTGCTTTGAAAATTTTTAAAATCATGAGTAAAAAATGTACTAGATAAATTACTCCATTAATCATCATCCAATTCCAAAAGCAAAAACGAAGGAAAGAAATGAATAAAAGAAAGAATCCTTTGCACACAATTCTTCAGAATTTTTTACTTGCGTACTTCTCATCATTCAAGAATGTTCAAACCACTTGGTAAATCCCAATCTCCAAAATAAGGTTGATTTCAATCCAAGCAGTTTTTTTATGGCTAACATTTCATGTATACTTAACATTTCTTCTTTGACACTTTTTAAAATAATAAATAAGTAAAAAATATAATAGGTAAATTATTCCATTAATCATCATTAATTGATACCTAATTATTTTCAAAAGCAAAAATGAAAGAAAAACTGAAAGAAAGAAATGAATAAAAAAAAAGAAAAAAATTCTTTACTCTCAATAACTTCTGAATTTTTTACTTGCATACTTTCATCATTCAAGAATGCTCAGAGTACTAGGTAAGTCATCAGAAAAAAGTGACCGGACCTTCACTCCAAACATGTCTTTTCTATATGCTACAAGCAAAATGCAACTTTTTCCGCATAAGTTATTCGACAAAAAAAATCACTTCAGTTTATGTACTTCAAGTTGTTGTAACAATTATTTAGAAAGAAATCTTTTCGGAAAAATTGCCTTACTTTATAGGGTAACTATAGGGTAATTATAGGGTTGTTAAGGAGAAAGAAAAACCAACAAAACAATATCTAAAATGGATTCGTATATACATAAATTTAATTCTCGACCTTAAAAGTATATTTTCTAAAGATAATAATAGAAAATTTCAACTAATTAATTTTCCTATTCTCAAATATTGCTATTGGCTTTGATGAATAATAATATGCATATTTTATGATTTGTTCAAAGAATAAATAAAGAAATCATATTGCATGACAATTCTATTCCATTTCATATCTTTCTGCAGTTATATCTAAATCTGACCCGTTCATATTACTACCTTTTGAAGAAACAAAAAAACCTCTTTTTGGCATGAAGAAATACGATTATCATTCAATTTTCACTCTCCGTTTTTAATAAAATTTATTCTTGAAAAACATTAACTATGCGTATTTGCGGTTGAATAGCTCTACAGCCGTTCAGTGATTCAAAGCACGCTTCTTTAAACTTGACTTCCAATTTTTAGGCTTTAATCTTATGATATGTCGAATAATAAATGAAGAAATCATATTGCATGACATTTCAAGTCCATTTCATATCTTTTTAATGTTAAAACTGAGATACGATTATATTACCACCTTTTGAAGAAACAAATAAACATTTGGAACAATGAAATACAATTATAATTCAATTCTCAATCTCGTTTTTTATTAAATTTTATTTTCAATAACATTAACGACGCGTACCTTCTGTTGAAAAACTTTGCAGTCGATCAAATGATTCTCACCACGCTTCTTTAAATTTAAATTTGAATTCTTAGTCATTGTTTTCGTAAATGTAACCTTAAACATCTTTTAGCGACATCATTTTGCTTTTCTTTATTATTCATATTGAATTTTGTAGCCGCGTGACACGTTTACATTTCTCCTTTCCCATAAAGTTGTTCTCAGATTTCTAGAAAGACAGGGATGCATTTGGCTCATTGATTCAATTTTTCTCTTTGGCATAACTTCCGATCAGTATTCTGAATATCACGGAAAGCAATTTTCTCTTTGGAGCTCAGTGTTTATTTTCTTTTGGCGAGTTAGATAAACAAGAATGTTTTGGGAACGTTGTGTATTTGTATAAGATTTCACGTGGTATCGGTTTGAGTTTCGCTATTTTTTGTTTGAGTTGTTTGCTATGTTGTGCTTGACTTTAATTAAATTATATGTAGTTTTATTTCTTTTTTGGATAAACTATGTAATTTCCTTGCATTTTTTTACTTGATTTATTTTTAAAAGTTCTTCTTTAACAAATTTACGCTCTGCAATGAAATTTTATAAAGTTTAGATCTGTCGACGTATATCTCAGCTTTATGAAAAATGAATAAAAATCTGATACTTTTGTAGAGGAAAAAAATTTAAAGTCTGACTAACGAGCCAAGCCTTTAATTTTTAAATAATACATTTTCATGAAATTACAATGAAACATGCAGCATAGAATATGCAGTAAACTTTATAAAAAATATTACAAAGCTTCATCATAGCTTAGAAAGATTATCGACTTCGAATCCCATAGTTCAGTTTGATTTTGACGAAAAATATTTTACTCGATAACTGTTAAAATGTAATTCGAATATTGCAGATAATTATTGAACTTTTAAATTCGACGAGAAGTCGTAAAACAATGCATAGTTCTCCCTAGTTCGTCATAAAAGCTTCATTTGTTGCTAAGTTTGATTCGAGGTGATTTTGCACGAATTAAAAAATATCACGCAGAAGATGATTATCATGCAGATGAACAATTAGGTTTTTATTATGAAAACCAAATTGATTCAGAAGAATTCCATTTCTTGCTCCTTCGTAAAATTTTGAACATGTACGTTCAACATGAACATGTTGAAATTTTGAACGTACATGAAATTATAACGAAACACGCAGCACGGAATATGAAGTAAACTTCATAATAAATGAGTTACAATGCTCCATCCATTGCTTAGGAAGCTTATCAACTTCAAATCCCACAATTTAGTTTGATTTTAACGAAAACCATTTTATTACTTAAGGGAAGTTGGGGTAGATTGATACGCGGGAACATTGATTCAGTTCTTAAATTTTGATGATTGGAACGATACAAGATGTTCATATCCCCTCATATATGCCACTGTAAGCCTTAGCACACGGTAAATTTTTCGGACATGTTAAGTTAAAAATTAATTTACAAATGAAGCAAACCGCTAATCTTCTACTTGAAGCAAATTTTTACTTTCTCGTATACGAAGTATACAAAGAGAAAGTATTGTAATTGTCAAAAAATTCGAATTTGAGATTTTGACGAATCTCCACGTTTTAGACCTCCCCGAGTTCGAAAAACACAATTTTGGAATTATGTCTGTCTGTGTGTCTGTCTGTGAACAGGATAACTCGAAAACTATTAGAGCTACGGGGATAAAATTTGGCATGTGGTCTTTACACATAATGTGTAGGTTTCTATCAAATTTTGGACACAATCCGTCAACGGGAAGTCTGTCTGTTTGTATGTCCGCGGTCATGTGAACACTATAACTCAAAAACTTGAATAGCTAGATGGATAAAATTTGGTACACGGTTTTATCGTCATGAATGTAGGTCCGTATAAAAGTTTGGGCCAAATCCGTCAAAGGGTTGGCTGTCTGTCGGTCTGTATAATTTACTTTTGAAAAGAATCCGTCGTCTCCACGCGCATGCGTACTGGAGTCATCTCCACGCATCCCAATCTTCTGTGCACGCGAAGGCAATGGAGCGAATTGCGTCAGTTTGTCCTTGAGACGGCAAGAGCGGAAAATTGGTACACATCTCTTTGATGATTCTTTACCTAGATATTTTTCAATCACTATAATGAAAACCCTTCTGATAGTCATAGGATTCTGGATAACAATAGGTTCGAATTTTTTTAATCCACGCGGGGGGAGGGGAAACAGCACCTTTCTGGGGAAGTATACGAAAAAGTTTAGGGGAGAACACTCCCGCTGGTTCTCTATGTACGTGTTGTGTTATTTCACTAACTAGTTACGTTTTCCTGCCAGGGAATGAACTCCAAAGACAGGAAAAAACATTTATTTTTCTCAATTATATTAAGTTTTGAGGGTTTTCAGCGTTCATTTTGCGTGACCACTTTTTTAAGTAAAATAATCTCTTGAGGAAGATTGATACAGTTGATTCCAGGGAACATTGATACACATCTTCTGTATGTATGAATGTGCCTTAACAGCAACTACTTTGCAAAATCGTCTTCATAAATGAAAAAAATGTAAAAATGAACTATCTAAGAGAAACACGCAATTAAGCATTTGTTTAAACTATGAAAGCACTTTGAATTTCATTGCAAAAATTAAAAGGATTGTTGTAAATTAAGATTAAAATATTTTTTAACGAATTTATTAAAATTGGAGGGAAAAATTGTACGGAAATTTAATTAATATTATCAAAAAGATAATTTTTTGCATTTTTAGATGGCGTGAAAATTATTTTTGTTCTATTTTTTTTCGTAAGTCATCAAAGAAGAGCGAGAAGATTTCCCTTAATTTTTAATACATTAAAATTTCAAAAAACGGCTTTGAGGTACACATTCTCTCTCTCTCCAAAATATATTTACATTCTCCTGTATTATTTGTAGAGATAAATTATTTGCTATGACATTGTTTCAATTTTCCAGTTTCATTAAAAATGTTGAATTTTGATTAAAATAAAAATGTGTTACTATGTTAAACTTTTAAACCTTGGTTTCTAATATAAAGATTATTGATAAAGCACCTTTTGTTTTGATCCCACACCTATTGACCATCATTATTTTCGATATTTCCGTGCGTATCAAAGTACCCGCTGTGTGGGGCAGATTGATACAAATACATTTTTAGGAAGAAAGTGTAATAAACATTTTATTATTTCATTTATGACCGAAACTTGACTGAAATCCTATATTAGATTAACAAATGCATAAATATAGTGTATAATTTCTAATTATTTCAGTTGGTAAAATCATTTCTTATCTTTCCCAAAAAACTGCATTAATGTCCCGTGTCCCCCATGCTATAAATAAAGGCAGAGTTTTTCTTTTCAAAATAAGAATGAGTCATTAAGTTGTTTAGATTTACATGTATATCAGCAAACAGAATATCACTTATAGATGAAATCTTATCACAATATTCAAAATTTAAAGAAATACTAGATAGTGCATTCTAGCTGCGTGGCACTGCGTTGCAAGGGCTATCTCGAATAATTCGTCATTCCCTGGCGGAGAGAAAAAGTGAGGTCACGTGACACATGCTCAACATTCTCTCCTAAATAAAAGGAAAGAGTGATTCAAACATTCCGTCCTCACGACGCCATCTATATTGCATTGTTGAGGAATCCATATTCAATTGTTGCTGTTTTCAACAATGAAACAGAAACACGCGATTAAATATTTGTTTAAACAATGAAAACGGTTTCAATTGCGCTGTATCAATGAAAAGTATTGTTGTAAATTAGTTTTTAATTAATATCTTTTTTACTAAATAAAATTTCGGAATTTAAATGGTCAGAATGGCTTCTATGTATTATTACCCTTCTTTTGGTACTTTCCGCGCGCTTCTCCGTTCAGCGGTTCGTGAGAAGATAGCCTCACATACATACCCGTCGAATTTTAATAGTGTAGATTATCGTCTGATAACTCCATCCGCCGTTCACCTATGCAACTAGTGAACCTCAATTTCTACAATATATTCTCAAATGTCTCAAGAAGTTATAATTAATCGACACTTATTAAAACGCAATTCGAATATTGTAGACAATTATTGAACTTCTGAATTTGACGAGAAGTCGCTATACAATGCCATAATTCCCTCTAGTTCGGCACGAAAGCTTCATTTGTTGCTAAGTTTAATCTGAGGTCATTTTGTAATAATTATCTTCAAATGTCATTTTTCTACAAAAGATCAAATAGGAATGGCACACTCAGATTGCCAATTATCGCACAATCTGAAAAAATCAAATTGTTAATCCCTAGGAGTCAAATATCCCTGTATGAATGACCCTGAATTTTACTTTTCAATTCCGTTTGAAGATGATTGCCGTTTCAACGGTTTCAATATTTGTCAAGTCAATGGTGAATTTGACACCATTAAAACATTTGAGTCATTTTGGTATTGACAAGGCATTTAATTGTAATATTGTTAATGCAGATGAAAATAGACAAAAATCGAAATTTTATGAAAACTGATAAAAGCAGAGACTTGATTAAATAATTCGCATTTGAAAGAAAAATAAATAGCTAAATTTTTAAAGACTGTGATAAAGAACAGATATTAATGCTTTTTTTATGTGACGTCTACTGTTCACAGAATTACTAGTTTTTATCGATATTAATTTCAAAATTATGTTGAAATTTAACAACGGTTGGCTGTCTTTTTCAAGCAGCCGCTGTTGTTAAAGGCGTAGGACTATTTTACTCGCTCGACTCTTTTCCGATTTTCAAAATTTTTTGTAACTTCTATTGTTACCCTTTATCTCTAAAATAAGACATTAGTTAAGTTTTTAACATATGTAGTTTTCGATATATAGAGGACCTCCCATCCCGTTTTTTGTGGCGTTTTGGCGTGTGAATCAAATTCCTTCCCAAGACCCCAATGGGAAGAACGTAGTCCTACGTTAATACTTAAATGGACAATTTTAACAATTTTGATTTCAGAGAAAGAATCGCAGGCGCTTCTTTAACTCTTTCTACCTCATTCGTTTTCAAGCCAGTTGTTGTAAAGTTAAAAGGGAATTTATAGTACAGTAACACTTCGATTAGCCATCACTCTTTTAAAGGTCAGTTTCTGTTACCGGTCAGTATATAAAAAATATCAACAAACAGGCATCTTTGAAATTGTCTATGGATTACTTTTACACGCTACTGTTTAAAGCTACAAGTGAATGCACTGTATGATGGCGAAAAGACTAATCGTAGGTGGTGTACAAGTTGGCATTCATTTGGCGCGCCAAACCCATCAATAACCAGTCGCTGTTGTACATACTATAGTATTACAATACATATCTGTAAATTATTATTCTTTTATTGAAGTTTATATTGATAATTTTGTAAAATTAGATACAATATGTATGTATTATTCACTGTTTAAGGATTTTATTTTCATTTTCATGCCAAACCAACAGTGAAATCACGTTACTGTACATATGTATTAAAATATTTCTGTTTTCCGTCTCCTCGATTATCCGTCACAGCTCTGTCCGGACGGTAACGGTTAATCGAAGTTTTACTGCATTCGTTCCTCTGTAATAAAATAGAATAAGATTTTTTGCACTATTTCTTTAAATGTATATGTTATTTTTGTGTTCTGCGATGTTAAAAACCCAGCAACGATTACTGAGCAACAATTTATTTATTAAGTCATAGAGAATGACAAAATATTTTCAGTTTATTGATGGTTTAAACAAGTTAGAGTTAATCTCAATTAATTTAAATATTTTTATTAATTTATTGAAACAAAATTAATTTTAATTAGATCTAACTATATAGTAGGAATTTTATTCTTAAAAGTAAAATTCACAATTTTTCATTTTTTAAGAATTTATTTATGTATCCGCGCATCTCCAGTTAAAACAAGCATTCTACGCAATCTACCACATATTAAATTACCAAAGAAAGAAAAATTCCTTATAAGGCAAAGTATGGTTGTCTTAAATTAATCATTTTCCAAAGTTAATTATTTTAATTTCACATTTAATTAGTTTAAGAAATTCACAGATAGTTTGAATTTGAAATCCCAAGCATATGCATGTCATATTTCCTTTTCTCAAAATTTAATTTCTCTTAATAGAATTGAGAAATAAATTCTTACGGCAAATAATAGATAATAATACCATAACAATCAACATCTGAATGTGTTTGCTTTTTTATTTTATGAACCCAATTCCGAACAAGATTATTTTAAAGTGTTCCAATCAGACGGACGAAATACATGAATATTTGCCCAGCTATTCAGTATTTTTTCTACTGGAGTTTTACAAAATGTTCTTTTCATTTACAACCAAACACAGAACTAGTTAACAATTCACAGACAATATTTATTTTTCGAATGCGATTATGCATCTCTAAATACTTTATATTTTCTGCTGATTCAATTCGACAATAAGCCAATAAATTCTTAAGCCACTGTAAAAATTGTTTTCTATTTCGTAACATTGAATTCAGATCAAATGAGGCTTATCTTCTGCATTGCAATCGACAGGAAAAAAAGCAAAATCGCGACCAAAAAAATTCTGTCTGACAACAGAGAAAAACATTTCCTCTTTCAAAATACTGTCATGAGAGAAAATAAATAATGACACTGTCTGTTTTCATCAAAACGGAAACGAAAAGCGTTAGTACACAAGTAAGCAGTTAATCTCTGCTAACATTAAACCTATGCAAATAAATAAATATTTAGAAATAAATTCTTACTTTTAGTCATACCTTTTTTTC